>JBAMAW010001649.1:0-27073 GCA_037043295.1 Amiota minor
TATATATTTATGAATGACAGATTGTTACTTTATTGATAACGCAAATTACTTCCACTTAAATCTTAAAAATCTATGTTTAAGATCTAAAAAATGTTATCATTTCAAGAGATTTTCATCCAAATACACTATTATTTAACAGTCTTTTCGTTATATACATAGATGAAAGATAAGATTATTGATTCTTCCACTTCTTATTAATGAAAGCCACTACCAGGTTGCATTGAATCCACTAAGCTTTACTCTCTAGCCTACGTAGACACTGTGGTTCAAGGAGCCAGAACATTTATCTTTTTATTGTGCATTGCATTTGCTTTCCTTTAGTGTGTGTCCTCAAGGTAAGCTTCCGATCCAAATGTATCTGAGATATTGTGTTTGACTGTATCATTTTGTTGCATGACGAAGTCGAGTCGTTCAATGTTTCCTTGCTTTAATGAAAATATTGTGTGAACAAATTTCTTCATAACAATGAACAAAGGAAATAAATTTTCAAAATACACAAAACACAGAAACCCATAGAAAGAAAATTTAATGACATACGCGATTATTAGCATTATTAATGGGAAATTGGGCTACTTGAAAAGATTCTTAACTATAATAACATAAGTTGATCTAAGGAAATGTGAAAATTGAGAAATGATATTCTCTAATAAACATAAAGCGAAAGCACTGATGATGCGAAGGAAATTATTAGAACTTTTGTAATTTATTTAAGAGCTTTACATAAATGGCTCAAGTCATTTATATTATCAACAAGAAAATGGTGGTGGCGGCGGCGGCCATGTTTAGTGAAAGGTCCATGCAGAATGTCTTTAACATAGCGTGTTTGATAAGCTTTATTGTGTTGGAGACTAATGTTCTATCGTTTCTTTGTTGTTATAACTAACCAAGGTTTATGTGTTGTCCTCTTAGTTGGGTCTGGTCTGCTTTGGTATTGGAATATGACTCTGTGAGTGTGTGTGTGTGCGGATACTTATATCTTCATTTGTCTTGACTTTGCATAACTCAACCTTTATGTCTTTTGTCTGTCTGTCTGCCTGTCTATATGTCTATCTGTTGTTTGCTCATGTGTTATGTATGGATAACTTTATTGTCTAAGACACGAGACCATAAGCAAACGATTAAGTGAGCCAGTATCTTCTTATGACTGCTCATATTTCACTTTGGCAATTCTTTAAATTTAATTATTGTGCGTAAAGATAATGTTTATGGCTTCTTTTGGCTATGTGTCATTAATACAATAGGATTGTTGTTTATTTTAATGTGCTGCTTATATGGTGTTTCCAATTCTGTTGTCAGATTTATGAGTTAAAATGGTATTTTAGAATATCAGTTTTATGCATAATCAAATTTTAAATAAAACAAACTTCGCAATGCTTATTAAATATAATTTGGAAGAGTCTTAAATGTGTTGTTATTAGTATTATGGATGACAATCATAAACAAATAAATATATGTGCTATATAAATGTAACATGTATATTTTCTATTTATTTCAATTAATCTGCATCATAACTTTATTGAAAGAAATATAATATCGAGATTATAATAATGTGTGTCTCCGAAGCAAAAAAGATGATCAACAATTACTTACAGCAATTCCAAGCTTGGGCAAATCGCTAGAGTATCGCCATTAATTCGAGCCAATTATCTGATTGTGATATGACAATTAGGAGCGAAGTTTGTCCAAATATCACTTACGGCTCAGTGATTATTCCAATGATGTATCAAGTCCGAAAGCTCCATCTGAGTGAAATCCATTGCGGCCCTTAAATTATCATTCTCAAATAAAAGACTCATTGTAGCCCAAACCTTGTTTTATGCCATACAAATTTTTTGGCATTTACTGCATTGTATCACATGAGGAAAGTTCAGGCTTCCCAATGTAAGGCCCCAACACATAACTCAAGTATTTGATGACATAACTTTACACAGCATCCTTTACAGATTCAACTTTTACATAGGATGAGACGGAAAGAAGACGACGTTCTTTTGCAAGTAGTAGTTAAATTTCCCAGGTTATATTTATATCCTATTATTAAAACAAGACTTTTGCTCTGTGTTTATAAGCTTAGCAAAGTGACAACAACAGCACTCTTGCACTATGCGTGACGATGACGACGATGCTACAGCTATGGATTGGCGAAAGCCAAAGAAACGAAAGCAACCCCTTTCTACACCACCAGCAATAATGCGAAATAAACAGAACTGGATGTTCAACCTGAAACATCAAAAGAGAACAACTATTGGGAGTACAAATGAGTTCGGTCCGTTTTCAAAAGTTGGCTCCACCTGCAAGTTGTGGACGATTTTGGAAGCGATTCCATTCCATGCCATTGGTATGTCAACAATAATTAGTATGCATCAGCGTCTGTTTCTGACAACAACACTGTTTTTTGCCTTTTCGAAAATGTCCGGTTTTGTGTTAAATAAACAGCATTTGCGGGAAGTTTTGATTTTCTTTTTTAATGGGAAGAAAAGTGCAGCTCAAGCCCATCGAATGCTTGAGGAAGTTTATGGTGAATCTGATCCGACCGATAAGTCATGCAGAGAGTGCTTTCGATGCTTCAAAAGTGGTGATTTTAGTGTCGAAGACAAAGAGCTTCCTGGCCAACCCAAAAAGTTTGAAGATGAGGAATTGGAGGCTTTACTGGATCAAGATCCGTGCCAAACGCAAACTGAACTCGCAGAATAGTTGGGAGTGACTCAGCAAGCAATTTCCGCCCAAAGAAGAAAAAATACTATGCCAAGCCTGGTGATCCCGTTCCATCATCTGTAGACGATGCCAAAGCAAAACATCCACGGTTCTAAGGTCATGCTCTGCATATGGTCGGATCAGACGGGTATGAACTACTAAAACCAAACGATAACATTAATGAGTGAAAAATTGCCGGAAACGGCCGAAAGGCATGACAGGCTGGCTTTGCAACATGACAACGCTCGGCTGTAATGGTCAAAAATTACCTGGAAACGCTGAAATGGGAGGTCTTACACCAGCCGCCGTATTCTCCAGACCTTGCTTCTTCCGACTACTGGCTTTTTCGACGGATGAATGAATGATGTATTTTTTTTTAACACAAAAAAACGGACCGAAGTAATTCCCAATACTATGCAGAATTAGAGGGGAAAGTGAAAACTTGGAGACAATTGGGAATGACAATAACAAAACAGGATATACCGATGAGGTTATTGACACTGTCTGATGTAACATTTTAGATAAATAAACAGGAATTCAGCCTCAAATCGCAAAAAGATGGTCATGTTAAAATAATAGTGAAGATAGTCAGTCGACAAGCTTTCGTAAAAGTTAAAGTCTTAAAGATGATAATGTGAATTTCCATACTTTTCAACTTAACAAAAAAAGGATAAATAAATTGTTAATTAATAGTTAACCCCAAAGGTTGCGGAATCTCTACTATTGTAGTAAGTCTAATCAGTTTAGAAAAGATACTTGTATCGCCTAGTAATCGGGAAACTCTGAGTTTTTCACACCAATTGCGCACAATGCGTTCGTATCAACTTTCAGCTCGATTACTTAAACACTAAGAGCAAAACATGCTTAAGCTCAGTCAAATGTACCAATTAGGTCTAGCCGATGCTTCTGACGTCACATTGAAACATCCGCAAATCAGCATTGAATCGATATAAATTCCTTTCGAGTATCTGTGTTACTTTGAAAATGAGATATAAATTCCAACTCCATAAAAATAATGGATAAATCGGTAGAAAACTCTTTGTTATAAATATCATATTTAATATGTTGCTAAAAACTTGTTTTACGTACTAAGTACTTTAGTTCTACTCGTAGACACTCGTGCACGCCACTCAACAACCACTCTGACACATCATAATGATATAAATAAACAGAAAAAAATTGTACTATCAAATAAAGTTAATTAATCAAACGAACCGAAAATATTTTGCATAGTGAACTGCACTGAATGAGATAACAGGAGCAGAGACTGATTCGGTATCAGAATCCAATTCCAAATCAGATTCGTAGCCACTCATCAAATAAGTATTACTCATGCATACAAAAGAGTCACAAATTACGCATAAATGAATATTCATAGCAGATACTCAAATACTAACAAAGTATCTATGTTCGTACTACATAATTCTGATTCTATGTCATGTGGGTAAGTGGCGTGGAAAGGACACTCAACCGATACTGGCCGATAAAAACCACAATGCATCAGAGAGAGAGAGAGAGAGAGTGGAAGGGAGCGCAGCGGAAGCTACTGATATTAAAATGAAAATAACATTTAGAATAAAGTATGATTTATGGAAATGATAATGCGGTTTGACACTTGTGATTGTGTGCGTATGCGTATGCGTATGTGTTTGTGTATTTGTATCTGTGTAGTATGAGTAATAACCGAACTAAACCGGCGTTTTTAAAATAGACTCCATTCATATATACACATACATATACATAATATAAACTTATATGGTAAATGTTATCGGTTGAAAGTATTGCAAGTGTCGTAGGTCAGGTTTTTTGTTGTTTTAAAATTGTTTTAAACAAGCAAAATCAGTCGAAAATATTTGCAAGAGAATAGAGAAGAGAAAAACTTAAGAGAGCGCATGCGTTTTAAATGAGTTGAGTAAATAAATATAAGTCAAAGGGATGGGGAGTGATGGTGTTGTGTTGAAGCAACACGTGCTTGTGTCGAATATAGAAATTGGTAAACAAATGAATGAAGTTGATAAAGGGAAATGGAGATGCGAGTAAAAAACATTCATTGTTTACAAGACAAGTTCATGGGATATTTTTTTTTTTTTATTTGGAAGTATTAATTTTGGCGCGAAGTTCATTGATTGTGAATCATTTAAGACAATGACATTTATTTTGGAAACAAATAATTTGTGAATGGTTATAAATAATTTTAGAACAATGAGTAATGTTTTTACATAAAATTTGTTTCAAATACATCAAAAAAAAAAAATAAATTTTAAGAAAATCTTTTTTGATTCTAAAATGCAATAAATCACTTTAAGTGCTTGGAAAATTAATAAAACTGATAATAATCAGATAAACTCAGAATAAGCTCTGCTAAGCCAGTGAAGATTTCAAATTGTGGTGTAAAGAGAACTATGATGAATAAGAGAGAGAGAGTGCACACGTGCTTCATACAAAAAAAAAAAAAAAAAAAAATTAAAAAATATAAATGAATGAAAATGAGAGAGAGAGAGAGACACCAAAACCTTAAAACAACCCAATCTGCCCACTGTTCAGACGGATAGCAAAGAGAGCAAGAAATCACATTGCAAACACACAAGGTACAGTGTCCTGCTTATTAGAATATAGAAATACAAATGGAAAAAGAGAAACATATGATGCCAGGCAATAAAGACAATGATGCGGCAGTATTCAACTGTATGACCAGAAGGACTGAACTGTCGACAGCAACGACAACGACAACGACAACGACAACGACAACGATAACGACAACGACGATAAATGCTTGCAACAGTTGCAAACAGGACATTGAAGCAGACGGTTGGTTGTCTTTAGAACGAACGCTAGGACGACGTTGTCGTAGTATTAAAATCGTGAATGATTCGTCGCAGTCAGCGTCGAAGTGAACATTGAGGCTTAGTTAGTTGGTTGGATGATTGTTTGGTGGGTTTGTTGAAGATGACACAACACACCCAAAGCCGAAAGCGATTTTAGAATTCAGTCACTGCCGGTGTTTCGAACTGTTTGGACGTGTTTAGCGGATATAAAAGAAACTAACTAAAATCGAACCGATCCGAAATTAATATAATAACAAATTATAAACCAAAATCGAGTTTATGTTATTTCTGTTCTTTATCCTATGAGCTTAGTTAGTTTTAATTGTCTATGAATTTTGTTCGTGTGACCATTAAAGATTAAAGCATGGATCAAGTATTAATAATGCATTTACCAATGTATTGTAATTTAAGTGTAGGTGAATCTTGAATTAATAAGTAATAGTGATAGTGATAGATGTAAATGGTATAAAATGGAATAAATAAATAAATGGAATATATGTGTAATGTTTACTTCGAACAGAAGCAAAAATACTCGTATCTACTGATTCCAAATACATGGAGATTTCTTCCGTATAAACATTGTGTATGGTATTTGCTATTTGACCGACCCTTTTGCCTAAAACTATGCAACATTATTTGGCATCATCATCAATATCATCAGAGGCAAAAGTAGAAATCGAATATTGAACGAACTAAGCGGAAGAACATAACTAACAATATATGTGTGTATGCATGCATGTGTGTGATTTTGGCCGTGCTGTGTGTGTTTACGTACGTGTGTATTACGGTTTTATCGTCGCATTTAATGACTTTATGGGTTATTTGTTTGCTGGTATGTTCATAAAAAATTCAACAAAAGTGGATATTCTGCGAATGCTGCTCCAACTACTTATTTACCTGCTATCTGACAGATCAAACGTCCGTAGGCTTGGTCATAGTAGCTGTGACCCTTAATTTCATCGAGTGATTTTTATTGGGTTTAAGTGTGTTTGTGTGTGTGTGTATGTGTGGGTGTCTGAATAAATTGAATAAAAGGTAAAATGATTTCCAGCGCATTGCCATAAGCTTGAGTAAGCCTATAAGTATGCAGTGGACCAAAGTCGAAAAGGCAACTTTTATATTTTTCTTTGTATCTGTGACCCGAAAAAGGGCTCAAGTAAGAAATGAAAAACTGCGATAAAAAGTAGCAAATTCAGTGGAGATAAGAGCAAAGCAAAGTAAAGGTTACGACTCAAGCCAACAAAAGGCGATACGAAAAAGAAATAATTTGAACAGAACAGAACAGAATGGAAACACAAAAAGTGACGTGCGAAAAGTGGCCAAAATCTCCGGTCCAAAAGGTGTGAAATTTCAATTTCAAAAGCTTTTCCGCGTGCGGTCCACAAATACAATTCAGGGCATCTGCTTTTAGGCGCGTGGAAAAAATGCAAATTTCAAATGAAATTTTCGTTTCATTTTCGTGTTTTTCGCATTTTCTTTTATCCAAGTTTTTTTTTTGTGATTTTATCTTATATTTTTTTTAAAAAAAAAAAGGGGACTATTGAAAGCAGCCAAGTGAAAAAATTTTAATAGACTGCAGCAGCTCAAACTGGAAAATTTATTGAGTGTAAGAAAAACAAAATTACAAAAAAAAAAAAAGGGAACAAGAAATAAGGTGAAAAGAAACATGAAGAATATCAAAATGTGTAAAATTGCGGAAAAGTATCATGAAGTTTTGAAAGAGTTAAAGAATTTAAGTGTGTGCTGAGTGAGTTATGTGGCAAGCGATTATCAAAATGAGATAAAATTGTACGAAAACGTGTTAGAAATTAATAAAAAAAAAATCGTAAAACTTCATACAATAGAACTCCACCATAATAATACCGAGAAAAACTCTTAATAAAAAAATAAAAAGAAATCATCATAGTTGCTGGTGAATATAATTTATGGCAAAAACATATTTGGCAAGAGTTCGTTTCATTGTTGGCAGTGAAAGCAACAAAAGAAAACAATAACAAATCGCATTTAACCACAATTGTTGCATACGTGAACACTTTGCCTAAAAATATGTTACAGTCTTTTACTACTTATTACTTCCATTGCCATATGTAAGCCACCATTACCATTACTACAACTAAGAAGGCAGCCTTACCACATCGAATGACTATTTCTTATGGGCGAATCCAACTCGTATATACAACATGGCGTATGTTTAATATCTACATTGGCAAATCGCATTTGACAAACCAATCGTTAAAGTTCACAACATCATCCCGGACAACGTCCCTTTGTCTAATTCAACAATCTGTTGAATTTGAAGATTCAGCGAGCATTCGTTTGTTTGATTATCTATCCATCTACACACAGAGATATGTATATCTATCTATATATATGTCTCTAAATATGTATGTATAATTGTCTGGCTGTGTGTGTGTGTGTGTGTGTATAATGCGACGACGTTACGTTTTGCTTTATAAATCGTTTCGGGCAAACTGCCAAATATAATAAAATCAGAGTTTTATGCCACAAATGGCTATACAAAAATAAGGCAGAAAACGAAGGCTACAAACTATTGTAAACACAAAAAAAATAAAAAGAAGTGGATCATTTATTCCTGGCATCGGAGTTAGCTATACTATAAACTACATAGTACATACATACTTGCTTTTGAGTTGAGCCAAGGAAACTCTCTGAAGTTAACATTGTCTGCGGCTAAAGATAACGAGGTAATTTTCCTGAATGATTTGCAATTTTCCGTTGAGTTTTAGTTGAGATTTTTATTTTTATTTTTTGAATATTTTTACTTCCTTACTTTTTTTTTTTTGAATGTTAAGGAACTGTTGAATAATGCATGACAGATAAACAAACAAAAAGAAATAAATTTAATAGGTTTTTTTGTTTGATTTTCTGGTTTTAGAATTTTTTCTTTTTTGTATTTTAGGGCCTCATCATTTTTTATCATATGGAACTCAAGTTTGCACTTTCTAAATTAAACTCACTTCCAGTTTTCTCTTGATTCCGATATTGATCTATTGCACAACACTTCCGATTCAGTATATCAAAATCACGGTTCATTGCAACATGTTTGCCATAAGCTTCACTTTATAATTGAATAACCCTTTATTCAATTTTTCATCAAATGAAAGAAACATTGTTC
This sequence comes from Amiota minor, assembly GCA_037043295.1. Classification (NCBI taxonomy): domain Eukaryota; kingdom Metazoa; phylum Arthropoda; class Insecta; order Diptera; family Drosophilidae; genus Amiota; species Amiota minor. Next base: position 8,653 of record JBAMAW010001649.1, read on the forward strand.
GATGCAATTAAATGCTACTAATATCATTTTTTAAATTTACCATGGAGTTTACTCAGATATAAAATGAAAATAACATAAAATCTCATGTTTTCATGGATTCATCAGAAGTTAGAATATTTAAGAAAACTATGAATTAATGTTAATTCTTTTTTTTCATTCATTCCTCATTAAAATGTAGCCGTGATTATTAGATTCTTTTATATAAAATATAATTTGTACTTTAAAAAATGTTGTAGTGGAACAAATCCTTTAATAACCTTAAGGCAAATGTACCAATTAAATTTATTTGAAGCTGCATTTTATACAATCCGCTTTGTCATTTCTATTTCTTTTTACAATTTTCTCCTTTTTTTTATATTTTTGCTAAACCTACAAATGCAACAATAAAACAATGTGAACAAACGAAACAATAGAGCTATCATGCTACCGTATGATTCTCGAGAGATATACCTAGTACCTAGTAGTGCAAGGTGCATGGTGCATGGTGCATGCAAGGTTTGGGAGCAGAGAAGGGTGAACAAAGCGAACAGAATCAGTCAAGTTGAACTGAATAATCCTGTGCACTCTCGGTCCCTACGGCCGGAGAACTAACAATGCAATAGCAATTTTTTTTTTTTTTTTGTCATCTATTTATTATTGTGTCTTGCTCACGTATTTGTCTATTTTAGTTTAGTTATACCCTTCTCTACAAGTGGAAATTTTGTAAAAGATTTCTACAAGTTTTGTCTCATAACCTTATTTTAAAAATGTCTTTATACTTTTTAATAAATTTCATAAATCATTATTGTTTACCTTCATGTTATCCACACACTTATCACAAAAATCCACCAAAAAAAAAAAAAAAAAAAAAAATGCAATTAATTGTATTATGTATTAAGACATATTTTTAAAAATATAATAATATCCAAAAAATATATATTCTAAAAAATGATTCAGCCAAACATAATTTTCAATGTGTAGATTAAGTGAAAATTTGTCTGGCAAATGAAGTCTTATATGTCTTCAAGTAAGTTAAGTAATGTAATCAGATGGATAGCAATCATGAGGAAGAAAAAGGAAAAAATATGATGATTGATAGTAAATTTAGCCCATAAACAGAGGATCTTCTGGAAGTACCAATCTGGTGATTGATTAAAATGTGTAAACCTGTGTTATTATTCTTGTTATAGATCTTGCGTATTTTTGTTCACTTGGTGAATTATTGGAAATAAATAAATTATTGTAAATTTATAAACTACAAATTTATATGATATTTTGTCATATTTTTGATGATTTTTAGGAATTTCTGTGTTCATCACATTATATGATACTTTAAAAACACCATATGTTCTGAGGTTTTGGTTTAATATCACTATGGATTAGTGATAATAATTAATATAAATAAATTATCCTGGCCCTTGATGAAAATGTTCTTTTAAAGTTGCATTTTTTTTTGCTTTAAATATTTTCATGGTTTGTATTTTCTTAATTCCTGATGAATAAGTCTTAATTTATCATTTGTATTATTCAAGAATGTTGCTCAATTGAGTCTTCCTTTATTTGAGTGAATGTTACATTTTTACGCTGAATAATCTATATATTAAAAAAAAATTAATTTTGGTTCTTAGTTTGCAAGAAAAAAAAATGATATATTAAACATTTTCCGCATTTTTTGAAACTTTTGTGTAAGGTACTAAATATTCGGTTAGACGCAACTTGTGTTTACTACAATGTTTTTAATTTTATTTATTTTATTATATTTTATTCTTTATATTTTTTGTTATATTGTATTTCACATTGATGCAATACACAAAAGGTGCCTAAACATTTGTATACGCGCCAAGCGGGTGATCATTCCGTTCTTTTTGTATGTGTATTTGCATCTAACCATTTACATAGTAACAAGTCTGGTCTGTTTGTATCCTGTGCTGACAGAAATATATTTTATGTATTTTTTTTTTCATCCTTATTGTGTGAATATATTTCTTGCTCTTTAGCTTCTTTGCCGTTGCAGTGAGGCAGGCGCTAATGGCGTGCAGACATTGTAAATGTTATTAGGTAGGTGCCTAGCATATCCTGTTTCGGCTTCTCATTCAACTTCCTAATCTTTCTCCATCTCCTGCTGCTTCCCTTTTGGCTTTGGCACATTGTTCATCTGTTTTGTGTTGTTTCTACAATTCAAGCTGTCAGTAATGGTCCAGGACATTCGGCTGGTTGGTCTGTCTGTCGTTCTGTTGCTATTGTTTGAGCGGTCGCTATTATGTGCTCGGTGCGCGACATTGTTCACAATCGTTGCTATTTAGGGTCAGGAGAAGCACATTGAAATGGAGGTAGATCTGGTGGTTGCTTGATGGTCTTTGGCTTTTGATGTGCTTGAATACAACTGCCTCGGCTTGCCGCTGCTAATACTCGGGTCGAATGAATCCAAGTCGAATCGACATCCATTTATGCCCATATACCCATCTTTTCATTCATCCATTTGTTCATTCATTCATTCAATGTGGTTCGAGTAGCACTTTGCAAGTGCAAATGGATTCTATTGTTTTGAGTTGGATTGCGGATTAATAGCTTGCTCAAGCCGGAAAACTCGAAAGCAAAGTTGAAGTGCGATAAATACTTGGATCCCTTCTTCTCGAGGTTAAAGTATAACACTTTCGACTTTAAGAAGTAGCATTGCAAAATGGCTACACTTAAAAATGGCCGACTGCCTGAGTTGACTTAAATACTTTCCGTTTACTTTTACATCCGCAAACAACTCAACTCAACACATCCGTTTGACGCACATAGTACATAAAGCACCTTTAAATACATTTCACACACTTCCCGGTATAGTCTAAGCCAGAGTTTCCCAAACTCTGCACAGCTGAACGATTCTCACTACGACAATATTGTATACGACGAAATAGAATTCAATGGTCTCTTTTGATTTGTTCAATGGAAAAAGTGTTCTGTAATGAAAAAATAAAAAAGAAGGTTAGGAAACTCTGATCTAAGCCACAAAGCATGTGGCATGTGCAACAGTACTTACTTACAGCTTGTGACATGGCAAAGGTAACTCAAAGCAACGCAAGGCAAAGGTGCCAAGAAACACAAACATATGCACGTGGATGAAAGATGAAGGATATGGCGGAGGTGATGACCATTAAAACGATTCAACAGCTCAGCTCAAAAGAGAAATTATTACATGCAACAACGAAAGTAGTGATGGTGATGTTGACGGCGTTGGCGATGACTAGGCAAAGTACCTAGTAGGATAAAAAAAGCACATTGCCAGTATTCGCTTTTCATTTGAATATGAGCAATTAAATAGGTGTGTAAGTGTAAGAGGAGGTGCTTAGAAAAGTGTAAAATATACATATCGTATACACTTCTTGCACCCGAACGGCTTTGAAGCATGCATACAAAGCAATGAAGTTCAAGCCTTGTGTGAAACTGTTGTCATCATCGTCATCGTTGGTAGCATTGGCGGCCTGCAAATACTTAAGGCTTTAATGCTGAACAAACAGACACTTTGAACATAATCGAGGCATACAAATAAACACACACAGACACTTTTTGTGAACTCTTTTTATTCTCTCGCTGGCAGAACAAACTGAAACACACTTAAGAAACATACATAAAGGAGCAAGTCCAGTTTGAAGTCTGTCAGATGAATGCATTTTCATTATGCTTTATGTATTTGTTGTTGTCCATGTTGCCTTAGGATTTCTATCTTTGTGTATATTGCCATATACATGTATGTATGTATGTATAATTAGCATGTTTACCCTGCACCTTATCCTTGTTATTTTTGCTGTTGGTTTTGTATGCATTTGAAGGCTGCTACTGCTACCACTTGGTTTAGTAATTATTTTTGAGTGCGCTTTGCTTGTAGTCAGAGAAAAAGTGTAATAATTCTTCTTGAAGTTGTTTCCTGAAGTTGTTGCATAACAAGCTCAAAGATTGTTAATTATTGCATCTGTCATGATTTTGTTCTTTTTACAATTAGAAATTTAAGTTTACTTTTCTCTATTACTAATTTTTATAGGCAAATTACTAGTTTCTCAGTTAGTTTGTCATTATAAAAATTAATCTTTGTGAAGTGTAGTGCAAAACTATATGTGTGTGTGTGTGTTTGTATTTAAAACAAAAATGACCTAATAAAAGAGAATGTCATTTAACAGCTTTCATTCTCAAAGATGTGACAGTTGTAGATGATTGCAAATTTATTGTATGCATATTGTATATTCTAGAAATTATCTCTCAATTTAATAATTTATATCAAATTGTTAAAAAAAAAAAATAAATATATTCCGAGCTGAAAGCCTTTGTCACTATTGCTCATAAAATATCTAAGTTATAATTTTTAATAATTATAATCTTAGTTTTATAATAAATAAATAAATAAAAGTAATATTATGATAAAGAAAATTGTAATCCACAAAATTGTAATGACAAGTTTGATTACCCTTTCCTATTTCCATGGGTAAATTTATATTAAGAGGTGAGGGTAAGTGAAGGTTGAGAAAGGTTTACACGCTTTGTTCAGAAATGATAAACTTTCAAACTTGCCTTGTAATTAAATCCGCAGCCATAAAGTTCTAAAATGTCCTCCTTGCTCTAGAATTGGGATCTAGCTAATGATTGTATAACACAACTCCATATTGAGTTAAAAGAAGATAACCACAAATACCAAAAAATCTCCCATAATTGGACCATCTTTATTGACCATGATGTGCTCTCCAATTCTGAGGAACTAGTAATTTAGATCCCCAAATATGTAGTTCTAGGTTGGTAACACAAAATCTCCTGTGAACATATTACGTTGAAATAGAATGGAACAGTAGTATTTACCAAATTCTTAGATAAACCTTTTCGTATTGGTGCCATTAAGGAACTAATAATGTTTAGAGATTTCTATGATTATAAGAATTGGGTATAAGGCTGATATCATTACTATAGTATGCAGACTCCATAACACATTAAATTTGTATCTTTCATATAGCAGAGTTTCAAATTAACAACTCTTAGTCGGGAGCCAACGATATCTTGTCATGTTTTGTAAACAAAATTTTAAATAATTTAAAAAATTTTACAAAATCCAATATATCATAATCTCTTATATACGACGAATCATATTTGTTGTAAGATCCTTATGAGAAATAAATGTTAGTTGACAGCAACATTTAAATGCTTTTAACTGCACATGAATCGGTGTCAAGTTTGCAATTCTTAACATTACACAATAATTATAAAAAAAAAGAGGAAAAGCAAATCCACTCACTCTTCCCGCTTAAACCTACATTCAAAAATTCAACACACAATAGATTTGTGCAACATGAAAACGAAGCGAATAAAATTATATTTATGTGAAATATGCAAAGCAAATATGTACAAAACGCTTATGTGCAAGCGTCATGAAAGCGACAAGAGAATGAAAATGAAACGAAAACAAAAAAAAAAAAAAATTGCAAAGAAATTCATATATTCATATAAGTGTATGTGAATTGCAATTTCCGACTTATATTCATAACATATGGGTGTGTATACTATATACATAGATAGATATGTAGATAAACAGGACGAGTTAAGTTGAGTTAAGTTGAGTTGAGTTGAGTCAGCAGTAACAGCAGCAGAGCAGCTTTGCAAATATACATTTAACGAGTATTTATGAGACTGAATATGAAATGAATGACTTTTGGCATCATTAAATTTTATTTGTGTATTGTATTGTAAACAGTAAAAAAGTAAGAAGAATGAGAAAGAGTCGAAAAAAATCTTACAAAGGTTTTACTATATATAGTATAGCAAATATATTATAAAACAAGATCTTAGATGTTTTTTTGAGGTCGAGGACTTCTTTTGGATAGCAGTGTGTTGTGCTCTGCTTTGCTGGGATGTTTCTGTCTAAATTCATACAACCGGAAGTTCAACAGTCTCCATTTTTATTCCTTTGGGTGTTTCTTAGATATTTTTTTTTGTTTTTTTTTACGGTAACAAACCACATAAACATACCAGAAGAAAGCAAAGGAAGGAAAACCTACCGTATACTGGAAGATAATCAACTCACTTGCAATTCATTCAAACATCAACAGCAACACCGAGTGAGTGAGTGAGTGAGTGACTAAATAAACATCATCATGACATGCCATTATATCAAATGGCAAACAGACAGACAGCAGAAGGACAGACAGATAAACTAACTAACAGACTGACTGTCTGCCGCACTGAAATAATAAAAATAAACAGACGAGTATAGTCCGGGGTTAATATGTCCCTATGGTTCCTATTATTATTTATCTTTTTTTTTCTTTAAGCATCAGTCTCTTAGTGCAGCGTTTCTTAAAGTGTGTTTCGCAGACCCTTAGGTATCTGTGATGTGTTTTTTCTGGGAGTCCGCAAACCAATTTTGACATTAATTCATGTCTGAAATTCGTAAAGTTCTTTAAAATATAAATAAATTGGTCTATGCTATTATGGAACAAATTATGAAGAAATAAAAAAGAACGATCCGCGAACGACATATGCTTAAGAACCACTGTCTTAGTAAGTGAGTGTGTGTGTGTGTGTATTGGTTGGTTGTGTTTGCAACTTGACACCTATTTAACACGATGTGCCGTGTGTCATCCTCCCTACCCCTACTCCTACTCCTTCCATTTATTCCAACCATCGCTTGTGTTTACGTTTAATTGAGAATTTAAAATGATTTGTTTATACAGTTTCGTCTTTTGTTAAAAATTTTCGCCTCGAGATATTTTTGCAAAGCATTACAAAAACAACAACAACAGCAACTGACACCAACAATTGCGACTATGGAAACGATGACGATGATGATGATGATGAATGTGACGTAGAAGTAGAAAGCACCACAGCGCATTGAGCTTTGCTTTGCTCTGTGTCTTCTTTTCTGTGTGAGTTTTCTTCACATTTTCTCTGTCTCCTCCTCCTCCTCCTCTTTGGAATGTTTTTGCAATCGTGTGTGTGTGTGTGTGTGTGTGTGTGAGTAATCGTGTTGGTGTGTGCTTGTGTGAAAAGAGCTTCATTTTTAATGAGTTTTTATATTATTTCCTTCCAGTCGCCTCTTACTTTTATGTTATTGTGTTGATTTTATGTGTTCCTTGTGCTGTCCGTGTTACCTCTACCCATCATGATGCTCACGTTGCCAGCATTCTTCATCACCCTCGGTATCGCTTTCATGTCTTTATCATCGTTTGTCATTTCACTTGGCTTCATTCATTCATTTATTTCAGCGCGTTGGCGGCTGCATAAACTTCATCATAGCATAAAAATATATATTATCCTTTGGTTTGTCGCACGTCGCGGCGATGTCAGTGCGAGTATCCATTTTGCTTTGTTCTGTCATAAATTGTTGTCGTTGTTTACTTTGCCAGCAATTTTGACGCTTAGTGAAATGTTTAGCGGCATTTGTTATTGTTTTTAATGCGTTTTCATGCCTTATTATTATTATTATTGTTATTATTTGTAACGCTTTTTATTATTGTCTTGTGAATTATTGCTATTGCCAACAACCCTTTTGTCTGTGATTTTTAAAACGGTCGAATTGATTTTTTGATGTTTTAAGAGATGAAATACCATTGTACACAAGTAGATGATCAAAGTTCTTTTTATGATGAGTTTAATACTTAGTTTTAAATAAAAAATCGAAGACCACACTTAATATGTAGTGCATAACTGTTGTGTTTGTCTGAATCAAATGTCATCATGAGAACATAACACACAGACTGTCAGTTGGATGGAAGAGCATGGATAAAGCGATCCTTCCAATCGCAGTATTTCCAATAAAATACATATTAAAATTGGCATATTATGTGCATTGGCGATTACGGGTCCACTTCTGGTAATATTTCCTTATCGTTTAATATGCATCAACCTAAAAAATTAATTTATTATGCAAGATTATGTGATCCATTTTTAACTAGCAGTCAGCACAAGAAAGAAGATTCAAACTTTATACTCTTAATTTTTTTCTATAAAAATCATCGTTGCCATCAGTCCATAGGCTCTGTAAAGACTTTAATATCGGAATATTCCCATGAAAATAATTTTTCTTTATCCTTGGCTTAATACCAGTTTTCAGTATATGTACTACAAACTTCAAGATACAATGATAATACCCATTCCCACTAATGCAAAAGGTAGAAAACTATACAAGAGCACGTAAAAAAAAAAAATAATATCAGAAAGAATGGCTTCATTTGTGAAAAGTAAATTGGGGTGTTTGTTTTAGAGAAAGTGTTTATTTTTTACTTAAATTGACATTAATGATTTATGCCTGATTTATGTTTTATTATTTTTACAAATTTACTATTACAATGTCAAACTTTGATACAATGATACAAATTCTTGGTAAAATCTATTAAAATTAATTTATTTCCATTTTCCAGAATTTCTCAGGAAAAAAAAAGTGTTACACCTTACCTACAAAAATAAAAAACGGAAGGAAGAAATAGGGAAAGCAACAGTGAACATAAGCAAATAAGCAAATAAACACATAAAACACATGCAACGAAATGAGTTTATTAGTGAATGTGTTCAAGGCAAAAGGTTTGTAAATTTTTTTTTTATCATAACTCAAGAGTAAGTTTATTTGTGTATGTGTAAGTTTGTTAAAGAGAGTGATATTTTTTCTTACTTTTATACTCGTATAATAATAATTTTAAATTGGAAAAGTTTCTCGTTAACCTTTTATTTGAGTTAAAAATATTTTCCACGTTGGTTCACACAATTGTATTCTATATTCATATAATAAAGAATGTTTGTTGTTGTTAATTCACTAATTTCATACTTAGTTAAATATTTATATAATACTAGGGTATCCTGCCCGACGTCGTACGGCCAATCGGATTCCTTAAACTTCACTTTCAGTAGAACGCAAGTGGATTGGGCCACACCTACAGTTGCGGTTTCGCACCATCGCTATTAATAAGTTGAATTGCAATTCTGGTATTTCATTTTTGCTTCCCGCTGCACTTTAATTTGGCTAAATGGATAGTCAGTCACATTAATAATTCCAGTGACTTACCAAATCCACAACAATGCACAGCTCCCTGGTCTTGCCTTAAGTGTTATTGTATTATTGAGTCCTTTAATTTATTCAAAACTAACTGTAGTACATTGCGCAGAATCAGACAAATCAAATGCAGTATTTGATCCACCAATTTCTCGACAACAGCGTCACATATCGAATCCAAAAGTACTCTGTTATGTTCAAGGCTAAAACCAACCATGCACGCATTCACAAAATGTCATTGCAATCAGATGAACGAACGGTATAGCCGCGCATAAGACTCAATATGAACACACATAAGAGAAGTTCAGTGACATACACACTCACAGAAGAATTATATATATAAAGATTGTGAATCTAAACCATTCTCAGATCCCCTTGAACACACACAAAAAATTTCATCAAAATCGGTCCAGTCGTTTAAGAGAAGTTCACTCACAGAAGAATTATATATATAAAGATTTAATTATGATAAAAAAATAAAATATTATCAATTAAGTCAACCTAAAATATCTTGTATATAATATAATATAGTAATTGTATAGTAGATAAGTAGAATTGCTTATATTAAAAACACTGTAAAACATCAGCTTAAGTGAAAATGTAAATATTAATAAGAATAGGGCAAGATTGAAATTGAAATTAAATTAATAGGTTAAATTGTTTATGTTACGTATTATCTCGCATGCTATTTGTTTGGTTATATTGTTTTCTTCAATATACAAGTACAATAAATATATTTTATTCTGTGATTTCATCAAAATGTGTGATAATTTTAACTTTTATTGTATTTTATTGTATTATTTGATTTATTTAGAATTTATTTATTATTTCATGATTAATATGAGTATAAGCAATCCTCACATGTGTGCATTATTCATGTAAAATATAAACTTAATTGCACCTATTGTTGTTGTTGTTGTTGTTGTTGTTGTTGTTCGTAATAGCAACTTAAACTTATTTTTTTTTTTGTATTTTTGTTGCAACAATATTCGCCAACGGGTTTTATGCAACAACATGGTACGGGATGTATAGAAGATCACCACAAAAACAACAGCAGCAACTAGCGTTTTTAAAACCACAACAACAACAACAACGAAAATAAAAACATACCTAAAGTATTGCACAATAACAACAAAATTCAACAAAAACCAACAAAAAAAGAGAAAACCAACAAAAAAGAACACTTGAGCCCAAAAGAATGAGTGTACTTTTGAGTGCATGCTGTGCCACATGAACGTGTATTTCGTGTGCTTCGTTCCATGTTCATGTATTTGTTTGTTTGAATGAGTGTGTGTGTGTGTGTGCATGATATCTGTGTGTGTATGTAAACATAATAGTCAAGTGCAACCTCTAAATGAGAGTCTCATGTGCGCGCTTGCGGCAAATACCGCAGCCGAAAGCCGCAAATTAACCGCATTTATGACACACACACAGATACACTCACACATACACACACACGCACCCATGAAAACACATTCAAACTTAGATACACAGACAGAAGAACGCTCAAATACAAAAAACACGTCGTAAACTTTGCTTTCATTGTTGCTTATTAAATACTCTTAAAATTATGCAACATTATTTCCAGTAATTTATTTTCCATTGCAAGGAAATGCAATTGTTTTTGCTGTTGTTGTTCTGTAAACTTAATAATAAATATGTTTCATCTCCTTAGCTCACATATTTCACTCTTCTTTTACTTAATAACCTCCACTTTTTTGTGTATTTACATTATAGTAACAACAACTTTTGCCTCAACTATCACGCGCATTATCCTGCTATTGAGTATCGCCCCATCATCATTGCTGCTGCTGCCGTCTGCCATTGTGGAAGCCACAAGCGGCTTACGTGTGCCCACCTTCCTGCAAGAGCCAAGTGCACGACTCCTCTTCAGCAACGATACCGGCACACAGGTTAGCTGTACGGCTCATGGTAACCCACCGCCGGTAGTGTCATGGGTACTGCGCGATGGCACGCCAGCAACACAAGTACCAGGACTAAGGTAAGAGAGCTCAACAATGCATCACATTACGGTGCAGTTATAGTTTTTCGGTATTTTAGTTGAGGAAGGGCAGCTGCTTACATATCTGGTTAAAGAGTCACATTGTTGTGGCTTCCAGTTTCGCTTTTTGAACAACTTTCGAGCAAACAAGGATTAAAGTTTGCCCTTTTATTAATTTTCATATGTTGGGTTCGAGTATTTTGTATGCTCTTCATATACTCGTATAATAGTGCAGTAGTACTTCACAGCCCAGACATTTGAGTCTACACATAGATTTTGGTATTTTCTCTCATGATTTTGTATGTTTTTAAATTGCATTCTAAGAGAACTTTATTTGTTTCTGTATTAGATTGTTTCTGTTTTTACTTTCTTCTTGTTAAATAAAAAACAACTGATGAAACTTTTTAATTAGTATTTCAAAAGTTTTGATAGATTAGTTTATTTGTTGTGGTTGTTACTGTCTTGTTTTTATTGTTATTATTATGATATTTGTTATTTGATAATACAAATTATTTCTTTATAATTGACCTTCACAAACTTCATGTATTGTGAAAATGCAAATGGAAGTTGAGAGATAATTTACAAAGTTTTCCTTAATAAGAAATGTGCACAATACAAAATTTCAGTTGGAAAATTTGATACATTTATTTCCTTAAGGGAATTTAATCGTTTGAAGTTTATTCAATTAAGTACAGAATTAATAATTTTAGTCTTATTAGGAAGACTCTTCATATTAAAGTGCATATGCTCAAAGTTAATTAAATACGATTGAAACATTTAAAAGGGATTTCTCAGACACGAGAATGTCCGTCGGATTCTATGTAAAATCTTACTTTTTGATATATTAATACAGAATCCTATTGTCCAAAATCTCTTCTGTTTTCTACATGTAGAATTCTTATTTAAGACTCCATTATTTACCCATTAAAAGCCATTGCCCTAGAATAATCTTTGAATTTAAAATTATTGCTTTGATTTTGTAATTAAAATTTGAAATTTTGTTCATCATCTTCATCTTGTTTTACACAGATCACTTGTCTCAGCAGAATAAAGATCTCAACAAGAGAGTGTTGATTAACAAAAATAAAAAAATAACATCTATTTTTCCTAATCAAAGTAATAAAATATGTATAATTTTTTAAATTATTACAATATTATCAGATTTCTACCTATTAAAGTTTCCAAGAATCAGTAACTTAATTCATAAAGACTGACGAACTTATCTATTTTGGTTTTTCTTTTATTTTTCTGAATAGAATTCAATTTAAACGCAACTCATTTTTGTTATTTTTGTTATACTTTTAAAAGCATTTCCATGGTTCGACCAAAGTTTGCGATTTTCGCTTATTTTCACATATTTTTAAGGCTTCATCATAATTTAAAAGTTTTTTAATTGTTCAAGTCGTGTCATTTTCTTGTTTTTATTTTATTTTATTTTTTTTTTTTGTGTGTGTTGTAGAATTCTTTTAGTTGTGGCTGTAACATTTTACACTTGTCCTAGGCCAACGACCATGAAGCGCCTTTCAAATCTTTCTATTATGTTGGTTTCCTTTATTTATTCGCAACAAAAACCCGCATAAAAACCAAAGCAACACAAAACATTGCGGCAGCTCTCAACTTTATGAGTTGCAAGTAACAAAAGCAACACGCGGCTGCATTGAGTATCAAATTAAAAAACTTGGGTTATACCGAAGCTTGAATACCTTTAACTTTAAATAAAAAAGTTGAAATTTAAAAAATGAATACGAAAATTTTAAGAACCCTTGTTTAAACTTAAACATTACTATAGAAGCCCTCTATAGCCTGATCCAATATGGGTGAATCTTTCTCAATTCTTTCTTTCGTATGCGTAGGATGACTGAATAGAGATTTTATACGTAAGCTTATAACATAATAAAAAAATGAGTAAAAACAAATGCATACATGTTGTTTAGGTTTTTTTTTTCCCCCGATGGGGAAGCCAAACGAATCTACTATTCGAAGTGTGGGACTTGCACCCACTAAGCCCCACCGTCCCAAGTCCTACAGTCCCCCTGGCACTACCGCAAAGCATTGCGTCAAGCAGGAAAGAGGGAGCATAAAAGCTCAAGCTTCTGCTTTTACCCCATGTAAATCAAAAAAAATTTACGTTAAAACTTCTTGTCAATATCAAACTAATGACCTATCACGTCTTCGTTCGTCTGAACTCGTCGATGTTGTTTAGGTACGGGTTAGGTAAAGTTAAGGTGTTAGTCGTTATCAAGACCAATTTTCTTAAGCCATTGGGAGGTCTTAGACACAACATCTCCTAATCCTTAGGACTCCAACCTGAGCAGTTAAGCTTAACAGTCCAAGAAATCGTGTTTAATAGAGGAAATGAATGAATTTCCATTCATGATGAAAGAGAAAATATGGTGAATTGTATAAATCTTCTTATTTAATGGAGGTCGAGATAGTCGAAAAATAATTCTATTGTAAAAGAATTAAAAATCTTCTGCCATTTCGTGACACTTCAACTTAGTTACAAACAAGTTATAAAATCTAACATGCAATTCATTTTCTGACCATTACAAAGTATTGTAAAGATATAATACAAAACAAAAAAAAAAAAAATGCATTTCTTTAAGAAATAAAAGAATATAAACCCAAGTATGCTGAAGCTGTCAAAATCAATGTTGTGGCGTGTTGATGTTACCATAAAAAAAATAAAAAAATAAAATATAAAACGTTAAGAGCATAAGAAGTAGTGACTTCTTTGTTTGTTGCAGATACAAGATACAATACAAAAGAAGGAAAAGCAAAGCAACATTGCAGCAAAACATAAAGGCAAATGTTATGTTGTGGCATAGTATGATTTTCTTATGAATAAAAAAAAAAAAAATCACACAAAATATAAGAAAGATACAGCAGCAGAAACAGACAGACATTCATTTGACGTCGGGTATGAATAAGTGACAGTTAAAAACAGAAGGAAGAAAGGATCTGACTTCGAGACACATTAGATTCCTTTCTCATCAAGAAATTATGTGATGTGCCTGAAAACAAAACAAAAGAAAAATGTTCTTTATTAGGAAAGTTTAAGGTTGGTTAGGTGAAATTTAAATATGCTGCAGTTCATATGTTAATGTGATACATTTCTCATACTCAAATTGAAATATGAAACGCCAACTTGTTGTTGTATAAATTATGAAAGAACTTCTTCTAAGGGGATTTTCAAAGAGAAGCAGAACAGTTTTATTGACATATGCCACTATTTTGCTTAAGTTAAAGAATATTTTTTTTAATTTTTAAAATAGCTTTGAAAAGAAATTATGAAATGAATTAGGAAAACTCTTCAAGTTGCTGTAGATTATAAAAATAGGAAATCAGACAACATATATAGTCATATCTTTGTCCAATAAAATCTATACTTTGTGTAGAACAAGCGGATCATATTTGATTAGTTGATGCTAATTTCATTACAAAATTTCATTTCTTTCTTTGTTTTTCTCTTCTCGCATTTTATCAACATGTTGTATATTAAGAAGTTTTTGCTTCATTAATTCATTTTAAAAACGTGTATAAGTGAAGAATATAGCATGTTTCAATAAATAAGTGTGCTTAGCACCAGGCTAGTGTTAATCTTCGAAAAATCCTGATGGCTCGCGATATTATGTATGATTCATCGACAATTCAGTTTAGTAGTCACACACTATTCCACACTTAGATGCATTGGATTAATTAATTCTTGGGAAGATTGTCAATTGATTTGTCCGTTTAAGGGTCTTAAAAATTGAAAATATTTAATGGTAATATGAATTCTAAATACCAATTTTATGCTACTAATTCCTTCATAAAAATTACGAATAGTTGACAAGGCTTAAAACACACCGGATCAGACAAAACATCTTTCTCAAATTAGGCAAGAAATTGTCTACTATTTCAACTCACACCAATCGGAACACAATGTAAAAGTCTGACTGATAGCAAAGTTGCGTTAGTTTTATTTTCAATTATTGAAGATTTCGAGCGAAATGATGTGAAAAGCAAAAAGTGGTGAGTGCATCCCTTACAATAAAAAAAGTGATCCTTTGTATTTCTGCATGTTATCAAAAACTTGATGGCAGAACTTGGAAAGTATCCTTCCAAATATAAGAATTTCACAAGAATGGGAATTGAATCTTTTATATATTTTCTTCCGCTAATCGAAAATTCCATAGCAAAACAAAATAAAAATTCTCGTGTAGGAAAACTTTTTTAAAATTGTAAAACAGTCATGTTCCATTCAGGTGTGTTGACAAGCAGTCATGAAGGGATTTATAAAAACAATGCTGTACTCTTCTTTCATTATATATACAATTAAAGACGATTTAATTGTTAAATGTTATTTATCAAAATCAAAACCAAAACTTTCTCCAATTGCATACGAAAACACTTATTAAGATTTTGCTTTGAACTTGCACACTTGCCTTTAATACTATTGGATATATAAATTATTGTACCTTTAACGTATATAGAAATAAAAGGTTCTTATAATTTACATCTCGAAAACGTTATGAAAAAATAATACGAGTACATTATTTTCCCAATCATAAGAACGAAGCTTACATTGTCATAGTAAGTTGTAAAGATAAAATGAACTGAAACTTGACAGATTAGAAATGAAACGAAATTTATTTTAAACATCTAAAGAGTATTTTATCTAGTTCAAGTGACATCATGCACATATGTAGACATCAACCTTATCTCGTCATCTCGTCGTTCTTATATCAACATCACAACGGATTCTGTGCATTGCATCTATGTGCATTCATAAAGTATGCGAGGCTGCTTAGTTTGTCACTGGATATGGTTGCGAGTTGCGATGTCGTTGTCCTGATCCATGTGGGTTGGGTTGACTTTATTCGGTTGCTTTTGTTGAGACATAAACAAATTGCAGGCACTTAAACATTTTGAAACTTTTAAACTTCGTGATGATGATGATGATGATGTGATGATGATCTACAGATTGTTGGATAGTTTCAAAAATTTAATTTTAATAAAGAGAGTATTGTATTGCATACTAGTATTTTTCACTTTAATAATCTTAAATTTCTATCTAAAAATAAAAACTATGTTTCATGGGAAATAAATAATTCTTTATTTTATTTCGTTGAATTTCAAACCATTTTTATTATCATTTTTATCTTTTTTTTTTTTGTTTTTTGTTATAAATAAATAAGCAAATTGAACAAGAATATAATATAGTACTAATGTATTTGTCTATCTACTACAATATCTCGTATATTTCGTAGAAAAATATCTGGCAATGGCACTTTGTATTTTCCACCATTTTTGGCGCAATATTATCGCACGGATGTGCATGAGGCAACTTACCGATGTCGTGCAACAAACGAAGCTGGCACAATCCTAAGTCGCAACGTACAGGTCCAGGCAGGTAAGCACGTTCACACACCAACTACACTCCACCCACTCATACACCCACTACGTAGACCTATCTATTTACTAGAAACATTTCATTGCATATTGGCAACGGTTTCAGAGACAAAAATTTTGTAAAAATCGCAAAAAAGGAAAACGGTTTGTATTACTGACATTTTCAAGCTGCGCACGTTTTATGCTGCTGTACGACAGAGCTTGACTGGTTTGGTTTGGTTTGGTTTGGCGTGGCTTGGCTTAGTTTAGCTCGACTCGGAGTTTTTTTCATAAATTTTCTACAATTTTCAGTTTACCTTGCGTCATATTGTATACGAGTATTTGCAAATTTTTATCTTTTGTGTTGTCGTGTTTTGTGCATATGTTGTTGTTATTGTTATTTTGTTGTTGTTTTTGATTCGACATGCGTCAATGGAATTGAAACTTTTTCTAGCGTACGATAAATTCTTTTCTTTGTCAAAGTATTTTATATACTGAATGACATTTTGTTATCCTTTTCGTGTACAATATCTTCTGAGTAGACACATTGACAACATTGAAGATGATTGGAATGCAATTTTCTTTGGTAAATGAAGTTGCAACTCTTTAAAGCAAATGATGTGTGTTTTTTGTTGTTGTGTAAGCCATTTGGGGATATATAAAAAATAAATCAAATGTATCCTATCCGACTTATTGTATGTAGCATGAAATAAGACAATTTTTAGTTTCTTCAAATATATTATGGTATAACTTTATACAAGTTAAATTTCTTTAAACAAATTTGATCGTTTTCCCTTTTGATTAAATTCCAATAAGAATTGGTAATTTTTCCAAAATTAATGAGACTAACAATAAATTGTAGGTTCATCATCATGATTTGCTAATAAATAAAATAAAAATTAACTACAAACTTTTTCTTTATTTTACTTTCAAAGTAAATCTAGGCGAATTGTGATGAATAATAATTGTGATTATCATAGATTTCATTAAGAATTTTATCTATTAAATGATGAATGAATTTGATGTGTCTTTTTTTTTTTGCTTGGTCATATGCATATTTATACAATAATTAAAAAAGAAATTGCATTGAGAAAAGTTGAAAATCATTATAACTTTAACTAAATTAATATAATTGAGAGGTTATGTTAACTTTTAGTAAACCAATTTAAGGTTTCATAAGTTCAAGATCTGCAATGCCCATCTCCCGGGCGATTGTTGACTTAAGCAGACCCCTCCAAGATATTTTATCAGAATTAGTAGCAGATACTAAGGAGTTAGCAGAGACGAAGTGGGCGAACGAGCCAGGTTGCTGTATCGCTAAAAAGCTCTGGCCTTTCTACCAGTCAAAGAAGACATCCGAACTCCTACACTTTAACAAGAAAAGGATTCGGATGATGACAGGAATTTTAACGGGGCACTATGCAAACGGGCGGGCGGCTGCACGTTCCACAACAGGACTTCTGTCGTAGCTGCAAAAACGAAGATGATGAAGAAAGCATTCAACACCTCCTGTGTGACTTACCTGCACTACTCAGAATGCGATCCACTTTCTTGAGGACTTGGGCAGGGTGGCGAGGGTCCCACTGGGGCGATCTGGCTCGTTTCGTAAATTCTTCTAGTTGGTTTGACTAGCCGTCACGACCATTACATCGCATTCTCCATGTCTCCATCCTCTCTTTCCACCCCTTTTTAGCGTTCCGGACCCAAAGGGTACCAAAAGGGACCCTATTTCAGAGACTTCGTCGTCCGTCGGTCCTCGAGTCATATCTTATAAGCCGCTATTGCTAGAGAGTTGAAATTTTCACAGAATATGTAGTTTTATCTGATGCCCAATTAGCAATAAATACTAAAACTAAAATATTTTCCCATACAAGAAACATTTTGGTTTGTATTGCAGCTATACGATCCAGTAATCCCACAATCTTGAAATTTGGGTGATTGGTGGCTATACATCAGAATCTCATATTGTCGAAACTTCAGTTTGATCGGATTATTAGGGAGGATGCCTCCCATACAAACCACCATTAAAATTCAGGTTCTTATTAGAAAAACAAGTA
>JBAMAW010001650.1:0-40777 GCA_037043295.1 Amiota minor
ATTGTCTCGGTCTTATGATTTCCATTTCTTGCAACAAGTTGTAAACTGGCATTGTGAATATATCGCTGCGATTTTGTATCATTTTCGATGCCTTTCCTTTGACTCGATTGGCTATTAGTGCACGCAATGTGTTTTCGTGTAGTTCATATGCTGACTCCACATTCTTTATTGGTTTTTTTAACGACTGAAAATTGTTGTCTTCAGCAATAAGGTCAAATTCATTAATCAATTCTTTGATATGCTTGTATTTAATTTTTTTTTTATTTCCTTGACGTACAGCATAATTTTCATTTCGTTGTTTTAGTATTTCGTTTTCGATTTTTAATAGAATTTGCAAGAGAGCAAATTAACATATTTATTTCGCGTTCGAATGTACGCTCTTCTTTGTCAACATTGTACGTACAATGCTCTCGTTCTTGCATGACGTCATCTTTTGCGTTTAATTTTGCTTTGATGTCTGCCGCGCAGCGCTTGGCAGCGCTGGCCAAAACGTGCTCCCTCATCGTCCGAAAGGATGGCAACACTTGCCAACAAGTTACCAGTAAAATGTGCGTTGGCACGTTCAATAACAAGACAAAAATAATCAACATCTGGTGGTTGTTGTTGTACAGAAACACCAACATCCATGGACCGTTGAACACCAATGCGGCGTTCGTTAATCACCTATCAAGCAATAATAATCGTAAAAAAAGAAAGAACAGAATATGTGCAATAAAAAAAGATAAAAAAATAAGAAGTGGTCACTGAGGTAAATTGTGATCTTGTACATTACACATAGGTGATGTACAACTAAAATACAAGAGAAGACACATAGAAAGATAAATAGATGGATAGATAGATAATTGTATACTTTAAGGACATGTTGTGATGTTTTGGGCTTGAAACGTGTGGCAGCGTAGTTTATTCTAAAGATGCAAAATTTTGACCAAAAGAAACGTCGTATGAACTTCGCACAGGAGCTGCTGAGTGACGTTGACGATTATCTAAAATAACTGGAAGGGGTGATAACTAGTGAGAAACATGGGTGAGTAAATAAATATTCACCTTATGTTTTGAAGAATGCGATGTTACCAAAACAAGAAGCACTACTTGTCAATAGATCAGTTTGTTCTTGAATGATAGTTTACTATCCGTATGCAGTAGTCAGTCCATTTTCCTCATCTTTTTATAACATGCGTGTGTCACTACTCTTCACATGGGAGGGCCAGAATCAGACAAAGGGAACGAAACGAAATATAGAGGTTGATGTTGTCAAACCAAAAATTACTTTTGAGCTGCTTCCTCAGTTGAAGTCACTTTGGAAGTACTTTCTATACTTAGACTGACCATGTCTGTTGAATATACTGTCAGTCCTGCCAAGGATTCGCAATTCTTTCCTGTCTTTTTCTTTCTTTTTGTTTCGAATATATAGAAAACAACTGATATTGATGTCAGTTAATATCAAATTGTGCAAGTTTTGTTAAAGTTTTAATGAATTACGTAGCAGGAATGAAAAAAGTAAGAACTGTTTGCATACACGATAATTAGTTAAAAATCACGTACGAGGGGTACTGCAAATGACTCGTAGTCTGGCAACACTATCGTGATCTTTCACTATCTGACGTTTCCATCTTGAAGTTTGACAATTTTTAGCATACTCGTACTCACAACGATTATCATATCGATGATATTTGTTTATTTCTTATTAACTTGAAAATTTCATCGCGAGAAGAATATGGATTTAAATGGTGAATATTTTCGTGTGGTGATTTTTTACGATTTTTGAAGTGCATTAATTTGGTAAAATTGTGCGGAAAGACTTCATTCAGATTTTGGTCATGAAGCACCACATACGACTACCGTATATCGTTTGTTTACGGATTTCAATCGTGGAAACGTTAAATTGAATGGCCAACCGGCATACTGCCCTGATTTAGCACCGAATGATTTCTTTTTGTTCCTGGGTGCTATCAGGTAAAAATCCGCAAACCATACCATAAATATACCTACATATTACAGTTACTATATATGTGACTTTTTTACGAACTCTCGTCTAGTCACTCAATGCTTTGTTTTACTTGATTTTCCAATATATTGAGGATTGCCCATCCGTATAGACTCATATCTAATAAAACTAATTGGTTGGAATATAAAAAGTATATTAGTTCTCAGCAAGTGAAATGGCCATGAAACTCCTCAAAAAACATACCTGAGACTGGCAAAGTACAAAATCAATGCCCCAAAGTACCAACAGCACACATTCTCCTTCTGTGAACAAAGGCAAGATATAACAAAAAAACTAGCCAAAGCACTACCAATGCCCATAGCCACCTATCACCCACAAAACACCTTAATGTCCAAAGCGCAAAATCGCTAAACTTCTTATCAGCCTGGACTTACACTATTAGAGACAGAAAATGAATTCGTGGGCTCGGTCTGATGAAAAGGAGAAGGCTAATGTATTTGCCAACCATCTTGAGCACGTGTTTCAACCCAACTACCCACCTAACGAAATTTGTGCTTCCTTACAGACAATACAAACATACATGTTAATGTCTCCATTAAAAACAAGCGCTAGTGAGATTGTATTTATTATAAGGACTCAACTAAAACCCAAAACTTGTGGTTATGATAATAGAATTGTGCCAAAAATGATAACTGAACTTCCAAACCACAGAATACGTTTTCAATGCTATTTTTTGAATTGGGTACTTTCCAAAGCAATGGAAGAAATCGGTTATTATAATGGTTCCAAAGCTCGGGAAGGATAAGACATGACCTTTTTCATATAGGCTATAAGTCTGCTTCCATGTCTTTCTAAGCTATTTGAGAAGGTTAACTGAAAACTGCCATGTTACCAGTTACAAGCAAATAGTTCAATCCCAGATCATCAATTTGGTTTTCGAGCAAAACATGTCAGCAAGTTAACAGAGTACTTTTGGAAATAAGAACTGCCTTTGAATCTGCCAATAATATTGCTCAGCAGTATTCCTTGATGTAGCACAAGCGTTTGATTCGAGTATGGCATCAGGGTTTGATTTACAAAATAAATGCTTCACTACCCCAAACAGGAGAAAGTTGGTCCCAAAAGACATCAACCCGGGGACTCCTGCTTTTATCTTAAATTCATTTGAAACGAAATTTTTCTGCCTTACTACAAACACTCGATTTGATATGTAGGATTGCAGGACTCTATGCATATTTTGGGGTAGTAAACAATTTATTTTGTAAATCAAACCCTCATGCCATACTCGATCAAACGCTTGTGCTACATCAAGGAATACTGCTGAGCAATATTCTCGCAGTTCAAAGGCAGTTCTTATTTCCGAAGTTACTCTGTTGACTTGCTCAATCGTTCCATGTTTTGCTCGAAAACCAAATTGATGATCTGGGATTGAACTATTTGCTTGTAACTGGTGATTGAGTTTGGCTTGGTTCTTAACCTTCTCAAATAGCTTAGAAAGACATGGAAGCAGACTTATAGGCCTATATGAAAAAGGTCATGTCTTATCCTTCCCGAGCTTTGGAACCATTATAATAACCGATTTCTTCCATTGCTTTGGAAAGTACCCAATTCGAAAAATAGCATTGAAAAGACACGAGAGAAAAACTATTGCTGCGTTTGGAAGTTCAGTTATCATTTTTGGCACAATTCTATCATAACCAGCAGATTTCTTGGGTTTCAGTTGAGTCCTTATAATAGATACAATCTCACTAGCGCTTGTTTTTAATGGAGACATATTTACTGAATTTGTAATTGTCTGTTGAGGAAGCACAAATTTGTTAGTAGGTAGATTAGGTTGAAACACGTGCTCAAGATGGTTGGCAAATACATTAGCCTTCTCTTCATCAGACCGAGCCCACATTCCGTTTCTGTCTCTAATAGGTGAGTCCAGCTCCATAGGAGTTTTTAGCGATTTTTGCGCTTTCCAAAATGAAGATCTGGTGTTTGTGGGTGATAGGTTATAGATATAGCGTCTTTGTGCCTCGAGCTGGTCGCTTAAAAGTGCTTTGGCTAGTTTTTTTGTTATATCTTTTAGCCTTTGTTTAGCAGAAGGAGATCTGTGCTGTTGCCATTCTCTTCTCAATCGTCGTTTAGAAGCAACCAGTTCTTCAATTTCCCTATTTGAGAACGATTTTCTATTGAACTTGTGAGCAACAATCCCAGGCGTTGATACCTCAGCTGCAGCTACCAATACGGATCTTAATTCATTAACAGATTTGTCAATATCGCTTTCAGAGTTGATCGCAGGTGCAATTTCAATGTGAGAACTAATATACTTTTTATATTGCAACCAATTAGTTTTCTTAGATATGAGACTATAAGGGCGATCCTCAAATATTGGAAAATCGAGTAAAACGATATCAACGGGGGAGTGATCGGAAGAGAGTTCATCGTGAGTAACTGCTGATATGAGGTTTCTTGGTATATTTTTTGTGATACCGAAGTCGATGATATCAGGAGTTTTTCTTGGATCCGCCGGGAACAAAAAGAAATCATTCGGTGCTAAATCAGGGCAGTATGCCGGTTGGCCATTCAATTTAACGTTTCCACGATTGAAATCCGTAAACAAACGATATACGGTAGTCGTATGTGGTGCTTCATGACCAAAATCTGAATGAAGTCTTTCCGCACAATTTTACCAAATTAATGCACTTCAAAAATCGTAAAAAATCACCACACGAAAATATTCACCATTTAAATCCATATTCTTCTCGCGATGAAATTTTCAAGTTAATAAGAAATAAACAAATATCATCGATATGATAATCGTTGTGAGTACGAGTATGCTAAAAATTGTCAAACTTCAAGATGGAAACGTCAGATAGTGAAAGATCACGATAGTGTTGCCAGACTACGAGTCATTTGCAGTACCCCTCGTACGTGATTTTTAACTAATTATCGTGTATGCAAACAGTTCTTACTTTTTTCATTCCTGCTACGTAATTCATTTAAACTTTAACAAAACTTGCACAATTTGATATTAACTGACATCAATATCAGTTGTTTTCTATATATTCGAAACAAAAAGAAAGAAAAAGACAGGAAAGAATTGCGAATCCTTGGCAGGACTGACAGTATATTCAACAGACATGGTCAGTCTAAGTATAGAAAGTACTTCCAAAGTGACTTCAACTGAGGAAGCAGCTCAAAAGTAATTTTTGGTTTGACAACATCAACCTCTATATTTCGTTTCGTTCCCTTTGTCTGATTCTGGCCCTCCCATGTGAAGAGTAGTGACACACGCATGTTATAAAAAGATGAGGAAAATGGACTGACTACTGCATACGGATAGTAAACTATCATTCAAGAACAAACTGATCTATTGACAAGTAGTGCTTCTTGTTTTGGTGACATCGCATTCTTCAAAACATAAGGTGAATATTTATTTACTCACCCATGTTTCTCACTAGTTATCACCCTTTCCAGTTATTTTAGATAATCGTCAACGTCACTCAGCAGCTCCTGTGCGAAGTTCATACGACGTTTCTTTTGGTCAAAATTTTGCATCTTTAGAATAAACTACGCTGCCACACGTTTCAAGCCCAAAACATCACAACATGTCCTTAAAGTATACAATTATCTATCTATCCATCTATTTATCTTTCTATGTGTCTTCTCTTGTATTTTAGTTGTACATCACCTATGTGTAATGTACAAGATCACAATTTACCTCAGTGACCACTTCTTATTTTTTTATCTTTTTTTATTGCACATATTCTGTTCTTTCTTTTTTTACGATTATTATTGCTTGATAGGTGATTAACGAACGCCGCATTGGTGTTCAACGGTCCATGGATGTTGGTGTTTCTGTACAACAACAACCACCAGATGTTGATTATTTTTGTCTTGTTATTGAACGTGCCAACGCACATTTTACTGGTAACTTGTTGGCAAGTGTTGCCATCCTTTCGGACGATGAGGGAGCACGTTTTGGCCAGCGCTGCCAAGCGCTGCGCGGCAGACATCAAAGCAAAATTAAACGCAAAAGATGACGTCATGCAAGAACGAGAGCAATGTACGTACAATGTTGACAAAGAAGAGCGTACATTCGAACGCGAAATAAATATGTTAAGAAGAGAGCAAATTCTATTAAAAATCGAAAACGAAATACTAAAACAACGAAATGAAAATTATGCTGTACGTCAAGGAAATAAAAAAAATATTAAATACAAGCATATCAAAGAATTGATTAATGAATTTGACCTTATTGCTGAAGACAACAATTTTCAGTCGTTAAAAAAACCAATAAAGAATGTGGAGTCAGCATATGAACTACACGAAAACACATTGCGTGCACTAATAGCCAATCGAGTCAAAGGAAAGGCATCGAAAATGATACAAAATCGCAGCGATATATTCACAATACCAGTTTACAACTTGTTGCAAGAAATGGAAATCATAAGACCGAGACAATGTTAAAAAGGCAATTTTTTTTTTCTTTGTTGTTCCCGATTGGATATGTACTATTGTTTTCCTACATCTTATATCTTAAATATAAAAGAAAACACTAAGTACATTTTTAACAATAAGAGGGGAAAAGGCAGTGGACAATATCGAACATTTTCGAATTGTCTCTTGAATAATGATACTGGGTGTCTTAGGCCTCATTTTTGAGAGCTACCTGCGGCAGGCCAACAACCGCAAGATGCCTCTCAGCGCCACCCGTAACCTAAGTTAGGTCAGATCGACTGGTCTGCTTCGTTTTAAGCGTCTACGTCTAGACAATTCGTGAGATGGAAGGTCTGTTATTTCTAGATTGGTATGTCGCTCTAATGTTTTGTGGTACCTCCTGCTAGCATTAATGCTTTCTTCCTGAATCATAGTTACGCCGAGGTCTTTGTGAATTTCATAGTTAGATATAAACCAGTCCGCATTAACTATTGATCGAAGTATTTTCGATTGTTGACGCTGAATAATGTTAATGTTAGTTTTCTTGGCTGGACCCCATAATTGCATGCCGTACGTCCATATAGGCTTAATTACACTATTGTATATAACTAATTTCCCATTGGTTGTTAACTTAGATCTACTGTTAGCTGCTTAAATTTTAATATGAGTTGATCTCTCTTTTTTTGGATATGATGTTTCCACGTCAGTTTACTATCAATATGCATGCCCAGGTACTTTGCCACATTGCTTAATGGAATGTCAGTACCTTTTATTTTTAATTTTCTTGGCTGATAAGCTGTCCGTGTTGTGTATATCACTTGCATCGTTTTTAGTTTATTCGTTTTTATTTTCCATTTTTCAAACCTATTGCAAGCTTCGTCAAGAATATTCTGCAGCTTAGTTGTAGCTACAACTAAATTTTTATGGGAGTACATTAGTCTATATCGTCAGCGAAGGTAGCCACCATTGCCGAGCTATCTCCTAGTTGGAATGTCTGATGTGTATAGTCCACATAGGACCAAGCACGCTTCCTTGAGGGACTCCTGCTCTTATCTGTCTTAGCGTAGAAGATTCATCCTTACATTTAACGTAGAAATAGCGAGAGTCAAGGTAGCTTTTAATGATTTCAAATAGATCAGGTGGAAATACGGTCCTAATTTTACTCAGTAGGCCGTCGTGCCAGACTTTGTCGAAGGCCTTTTCTATGTCTAGAAAAACACCAACACAGAACTTTTTTCATCAAGGTCCTTTAAAATTTTATGAGTTACTCTGTGGACTTGCTGAATTGTGGAGTGACTTTGTCTAAACCCGAATTGGTGGTCAGGTATGATTCTGTTCACGTCTAGTATTGGTTGTATTCGGTCAAGTAGGAGACGTTCAAATACTTTAGAAAGTAAGGGCAACAGGCTGATTGGTCTGTACGATGACCCAATTTGGGTATGGCTATTATTTCATCAACCTTCCATAAAGATGGGTAAAGCTTAAGTCTTAATATCGCATTGAACAAATTCCTAATAAACACGATTGCCTTCGCAGAGAGCTCTTTGAGTAACTTTCCAGTTATTTGGTCATAACCTGGTGTTTTTCTCTGACTAGTGCGCTTTTCAATACAGTGCCTAACTTCTTCATTTTTGTACAGTATTGTGGAGATGGAGTCCTGTTGTACAAATTGGTGTTACTATTAGATTGATTGGTAGTAAAAGCCCTTTCATAATAGTCTGCCAGTAGTGAAGCTTTGTCATAGTTGGTTCTAGCCCAAGTCCCATCCGATTTTAAAAGTGGCGGCTGGTGAAATAGGTTTTGATAATTAAATACAATACGTCCCCTTTTTGCAAAATGATCGTATGCGACATTTTTTTAGAAATTGACTTTTTCATGCAAAATTATTCTTAAATCCTTAATTCATCATCCATTAAAATATTATAACAAAACTTACAATAATTACGCTGGAAATTCAGTTTCAAATTGATCGTATGTCACTGTGTATTTTTCGTTAATAGCGAAATTATAGTATGTGCTATACAAATTTTAGTCTGTTGCGCATAAGCAAAATTCAGCCTAACGACAATTGTGACCGACTATACCTCGATCAATGTATTCACTCTGTTCGCAGATGTCAAGCATAAAGCACATAATGGTGATACTTATAATTGTGTTATAAACTTTATGTTAATCAAGAAGCACATACTTACGTGCTGATATAATTGTGAAATAAACTCTGAAATTAAATTTGTACAAAACTATTTTTATTAACTTATATACCACAAAATTTTCGAAATGTGGCAAATATGTAAAAATGTTATAAACTGTATTTACAATTGAATAGCTTTACTCTACCTTTGAGTATAGAAAAATATTTAAAACTTACTTTAACATTGGTTTTCACTTGCCGAAAAAAGACAAATTTACCACATGTGACACTTTAAAAAATTTAGTAGGAACGAAGAAGGAAAAGGCATTGAATTCACAAGAAATTAAAATTCATTTTAGCATCAAAAATGAACTTAAGGCCATATTTCTAGAAGATCAAGCTAAAGACAAAACGGGTGAAAAGTTTTTGTGCGTTAGTTTTGACATGCATCTTAGTAGATCCAAATTTATGAAAACCAAAAACCAAACAAGAAGACAGGGTAACTAAATACGATAAGCTTATATTTGCACAGAACGAAAATAATTAATTACCTTGTGTTTGGTTTTCATAAATGCAATTTTAATATAAAGCAAATCAATAACAGTTCAACATTGCGGGTCTGTTGTTGTTGTTGTCTTCTACACAAAACGAAACAGCAGCAACAATTACACCAACAAAGCATCAACAAGTAACCTACGCACTTCCCTTCTCAACAGACGCTCGCTCGATCTTCGGCCACTTGTTCGTACGCTCTTCGTAAAAACACACATCAGTAAAGCATTTTTTATCTCTCTCTTACTCATGCATAAACATTCATTCTGTACGCTGCAGACGAGCCACTGCCCACTAAGTCTCTGAAGCATCATCGCATTTTGATTGTCGTCACATTACATTTTCTTATTTTTGGATTTATCTTTCTTCGATAAAGAAGTTTCACTTCCATATTGTGCTTATGAGGGTGAGGCACACTACTTAAATATTTTTTTTTAAATTAATATTTATACTTATAAAGAGATGAGCTTATAACCTCTCTACTCAACTGCTAACCTCAACCTTCTCGTGGTGTCCCCCGTTTTTCACAAATGAGGCAATGGCGACCGAGTGTTGAGCGGTTAATCTGTACCCCTTTAGCAGTAGTGTAGAGGAAATATTACGGTACACTTAGCAAAGCTGGCAAGTTCGGAGGCCTGCTTGCATTAAATTACCTTCGGTACAAGGCAGCAACCCTGTCACCAGGACGCTTTGGTTTAATTTTCCATTGCGTCTGAAAACTCATCGATTCGTGTATTAGATTAATCAACTTTGTGAATAGACTATGTTGTATGGGAATCGGCTTTTGTAAATGATCGTAAGACACACAAGTAGTGAAAGCTGTGCGTGCGAAAATATCGTATGTACATAAAAGATAATGTTTTCACAAGAAAACAATTTTTTAAGGCATTTCCTTTTTACTAATAATTCAATAAAACTGCTTAAACACATATCCAATTTAATTTTGGCGAATCTTTTCGCATCCACTTTTGAAATAATCAAGAAAAAAAAACCGCCTCCTTCACAATTTGTCGCTTACGATCATTTCGCAAAAAGGGGACGAATAAATATTTTCATTCTAGACAAATAAATTAAAAAATAAAATAAAATCGTCACGTTGGTTGAAGATATTTGTCATATAAGAGAACGGTTCAAGGGGTCCCCATACAAGAATCATTTTGGTTTGTATGGCAGCTGTTGGAGTCCATGCATCAGAAATTTATACTGTCGAATTTTCAGTTTGATCGGACCACTAGGGCCGGTACTTCCCACACAAACACTCATTAAAATTCAGGTTCTTATTCGAAAAACTTTTTTGTTTTTTGGACAATTGAACTGAAATTTTGACACTATAAGTTTCTGATATAGGCGCGGTACATTTGTTGGAATCAGGACCGCTAGGAGGAGTACCTCCCATACAAATCCCTATTTGGTACGGAACCCTCCGTGTACGAGTCTGACTTGCACTTGGCCCATTTTTCTTATTATTATTATTTATTTTTATTTTTATTTACATATTTATTTATTTATTTTGTTTCTCTTTAAACACAAAAACACAAAAGAGAATGAACGATGTTTACGCTCATTACTGCATTAATGAAAGACTGATGGTTCTATTAAGAGAGAATTAAAAAAAAAAGTGTGTGAGTGTGCTTAACACTCACGAGCCCTTGATTTGAAAACGTTGACTATGTTACTGAATGAAGTAATGAAAGCTTGATGCAAAATTTCAGTATTAAATTTCAATGTATTTAATATAGGCGACTATTGGTAGATGATAGCTAAAATATGATATACAAATTATTATATATAAATCCAGAATCCTCGAGAAGATCGCATCAATTGTATTTTGGAGTTGGTTGTTGGTATGAGTCGACTTGTGTTCATTTGCAAGGTATGTAAGTATGTATATCCTTTAAAAACTGAATAAGTGGTTTGGCATCATCTGCAGCAAAGTTGATATTAAAGTCACTTGTGTGCTCATTTCATTTTGATCTCACGTCAAAAAGCTTCAAACACTTACTTACACGTTCACCTTAACTAAAAGGCACCAAGTCACGGTACTACATTTCTTGTCAAACATGCGTATATGTGTGTTGTATCAAGCATCCAACGGCAAATCGCAAATTGTCGTCCGCCTTCAACCGCACAGTTCAATGACAGAGAAGAAATGAGAAAATAAATGTTGGTCCTAAATAGTTGTATGCTAGATACAACATACATATGCGCATGTTGGACAAGCAATGAACTTTATGAACCGTTTGTTATACTGCTCTACGCCATGATTTCCAAAATACAGTCTAATGCTATTAGGACACATGCACATGCGCTTATTTTATCTCGGCCGAGCCGGCTCTTTATCCACTAGGCTATTCAGGTATTTAAGTTTGTAGCAGGAAAGTGCATACTTAAAGTGTTTCACTCTCATTTTATTTAATTCGATTTTCCGATTTATTAATGTTTATTTATATATTCTTAAACTTTAATAAGGTTATATTAACCTTAAATGAGTTTTGTTGTATTGGCACTTATTTGTTTTAGTTACAAAGCATTTATAAAAATATAAAAACTAAAAAAAACAAAAAAAAAATTCAAAATTCAAAAATCGCATTTTCGGTACCTGTTTGTGATCGGTCCTTCAACACTACCCAAGCCGCGCGTTGCTTAATTTCTGATCGATAAGAAAAGCTTTAACCCAAATTGCCTATGACGATTTCAAATTTCACCCTACCGAAACCAAAAATGTTTCGTACACAACAAACGAAAAAAAAAAAAAAATTCTGGGGAAAGACTCGAACTCCAAGCCGTCGGTTTGCCACTCCTGCTCTCTATCCACTACACCACGCAGACATTTTAATCATGTTTGGTTAATAAAAAAAGAAACAATCATTTTCAATATAAAAATAAAAAAAGATATTTCCAATGCAGGATTCAAGCCCTATGCCATCGGTTTGCCAGCCCGACATTCTAACCAATAGAAAAAAAATCTGACGATTCTATTTTTAGCATAATTTTTTGAAATTTCACACATAAAAGAGCCAAAGGAATACCCTATTACTATGTCTACGCTGTCCGGCAATCACTCACAGAATGTGTAACTTCTATTGCGGGTAAAACAACAAATACCAAAATAATAAAATAATGTTAAATATTTAAAGGAGCTCCAATACAAACACCTGCAATAAGTCCCAGGTGGCTTATACTTTTATTACTGCGGGCTGGTTGTGAATGTTTAAAGAATGGGCAAGTCCGCGAAATCAACGGAATTGTCAAGGATATTTATGGCATATTCTGTACTTATTTCAATTAATTTCTTTTTTCGTTTCTTTGTTTACATTTGTGAATTCGAAAATAGTTGATTCACACTGAATAAACAGAAAAATCAAAAACAGACCGTTCACACAATTGTGTATGAAAAACTCGTTGTCGTTAAGCGTTTGAGTAAAGACCGCAAATAAATTTCACAACATACCAATTAAATATTTTGGTAAAACTGAAGGAGAAAATAAATAAACTTTTACGATTTACCCTCCGTGTGCGAGTCTGTTGAATGTCTAGAATTTCATAAGTTATTTCTTTAGGGTTCGGTCATCTAAATATATAAAAAATTCCCCCAACGTGAATAAATAAAAAAAAATGGGCCAAGTGCATGTCAGATTAGGGTTTGATTTGACTGATTCTAAAAAATATATCGCGCCTATAACAGAAACTTATAGTGTCTAAATTTCAGTTCAATAGTCCAAAAAACAAAAAAGTTTTTCGAGTAAGAACTTGAATTTTAATGGGGGTTTGTATGGGAGGTATCCTCCCTAGCAATCCGATAAAACTTTGACAATATAAGTTTCAGATGTATAGCCACCAACCTTTTAAATTTCAAGATCGTGCAATTCCTGGATCGTATAGCTGCCATACAAACTAAAATGTTTCTTGTATGGGGACCCCATTAAGTTTTCGAAAATATTTTAGTTTTAGTATTTGTCGCTGATGCCCGGATAGAACTACATCTTCTGTGAAAATTCTCTGTATATATTTCGGTTTATGAGATATGATCCGAGGTCGGACGGACGTTCGGACAACGAAGTCTCTGCAATAGGGTTCCTTTTGGTACCCTTTGGGTCCGTAACCCTAAAAATGAGAGGAAAAAATAGTTGACAGTTTGAGAAGCACTACAGCAGTCGACTGTTCAATCAAAAAAACACACTCTGATATGGCACATACACACCTTCCTCTCAACTGCCTTTACCATTCGCAATTTCGAGCAAAATTACATCTATACTAATATTTTTAACTGCCATTGTGGGCCCGTCGTGCGATGAGCTTTATTAATTTGTGAAAATTCTCTCACGGCACTCCGCGAAAAGATTTCAGATAACGGATTAGCTAGCATTTGCGCATTTTATTTTAAAACAACGATTTTGGCTCACGCAATTTAAAGCGGTGTTAAGTGTACAAAATTGGAAGTAACTATTTCTATTACCTCCTACATCCAAACTCACAAACATTACCTGTCAGAATATTAGTATAGATAGTAAAATAGTATATTATAGTATAGATGTTAATGACTAAGACATTCTCTGTAGACAATGTTTGACATCGTGTTATTGCTTGGTAGCAAATGTATTGTCTCGCGACTCTTCCAATTCGTGATTAAGCAACATATAGTTGGCCGTGGGAGAAACACTCTTTTCGAAGGTCGATTCCAAACAAGGAGAAGGTTTGTCCCGGAGACTTATTAATAGTAATTATGAACGATGTTTTTACGGGAAGTTTTAGCCGTTTGAAAGATAGTTGCAAATTCGTGAGAATCATTGTAATTATCGGAATATTTGCCAGCTGGCCGGCTGCAGGACCGGTAAGGATGGTCGCCACAATCAAATTGTCTTTTAGGTCTGTAATGAGTAACCTTGTGCCATTGTAAATGTTTGGTGGGCTTATATTCCTTAAAAGCCTGATAGGAGTATCGACATTTAATGACAGTTCGTGAGCAGGCAAGCCAGAAGGATTAAGAAATTAAGGAATTTATAAATTCTTGAGGAAAGTGGACTACTTTGTCAATAATGGTGATTGTGTCAATCAACTAATAGGTTTTGACTTGGCCAGGAACTCTTTACATAGTGGCAGTAGAACTTCTAAGGTTCTTCGATCCACAGCTTCAACATAGGCTCTGTGACATTCATCCAACATTATCAGTAACGTCCCCTGTAACAATTTGCGAAGAGGTCCGTTTTTTTGTATAGAACACACGGATTGTTGGTCCAGAGATACAGATAATGGGAGATTACATGTGGAATGTGCAGTTTTCCCGTCACTTAATAGAATAGCAGTGATTCTTAAGGAAGAAACTGCCACAGCTAGTTTTCCAGACGTCCGTACCTTTGCAAGTAATAAATTGGACAAGAATGTCTTTCCTAAACCTTCTGGGGAATCAAAACAAAAAAAAAAATATTTGGCCTTTGTTTTTCATTACACTATTAATTATTGAATTAAACGCTTGCAATTGATCTGAGACTAATTTTGGGAAATTTTCGTTGACAAAATCATTTAAATTACTAACGTTGTACTGGCGCAGCAGCATGGTATCTATTGAAACACTTCGTGAGCGAATAGAATATGGTTATCGGAAATAACTGAAACATTTTTCACTTAAGTTCAAAATCCTATTTTCTATATCTATCAAGCCTTCGTTGTACATGTCGTCCTTGAACTGCAAGTGAAATTTCTATTTTGGTGCCGTATTCTCTGTTTGATGTCTAGATAAAAATCTCGGGGGTTCTGTACACTCTTTGGCAGTGTACAGCCAAATGTACGACAGTACGATACCGGTCGTGCATCGGAACAGACAGATTCTGATGTACTTATATACCTACAATTTAAATAATTTTCTACCTCATCATGCGAATTTCGATCGCTGAAGGAAGCTTGGTCCGATCCTTTATTAATATATTTACATACATATTAATTGCCTTAGTAGAGAGGCATATACTACATTAATGTGGGGCGTTAAATTTTCGACACAATATATCTATAACCTCCATTTTCAGCGTTACGGCGACGATATACTAGATATCCATCCTCTCCGGCCCTGGGTGTCATTGACAAAAAGACGAGGGTATTTTTTTGAACAAACTGTTTTTCATATATGGTGATGATAAATTTAGATGCTCACACGGTCCATGTATCGTATTTTTGGTCACGATATCATATAATACTGGATCTTCATCTTTATCTGGGAATTCAGCGGCTATTAAGGTGCCAATTTCATCAGGTTGTATTTTTCTTTTTACCCACGCCGCGTTTTTGCAATTGCCATTTGCAAACCCTGGAAATTATATCACGACGATCAAATGAGGGTGGCCATGTAATAACTCTTCTTTGATCTCTGCCCATTCTGGATTGCAAGTAAAAGTTACAAACATGTAAATCGGATCTTCCGTAATTACGGATGTACGTCATAGCATCATTATTTTTTTCGTGTATATAACGCAGAGATCCATTGCAACTTGAAGGCAAGCTGATGTGTTCTCCAATATTCACAGGACATAAATTGGCGTGCAATTTACTCTTTCGGTTACCATGTCAAAACAGTATTGGCTAAACAAATCTTTATAATAATGTAAGAGATTAAAACAATCGGTTCTGATCATTATCCTGCACGCATTTAATTGCATACATGAAATCATTTTATTTCTCACTGAATTTTGTTAATGGATTGTTAAATAGTAACCATATTCGCCTCTCACAACCAGTAAAGGGTACTGCAAAGCACGGTGTAACTCCGAAACTCCTTTTAGATGTCCATCTTTACAATGAATGTATATGTACCCCTGGGTCCTTTGTCTTCGTCGACTAATAAAACTGCGGCTTCGGTTGTTGTAGGTGAATTGTAACTTCCTTGGTGTTGACCAAGTGGCATACGGTCGGCGTGAATTAGTAATTTTAAGTTGTCCGATGAAAAGTTAATTTCTAATTTTTTTTTTGTATTTGAAACTTTGAATGTACACATTATGGCTGGTTAATACAGACTGCAATTCGTTGATTAAATCTACAATATTTTTTTTTTTATTGATAGCATTTGATATGAAAAAAATCTGTAGGAACTGCGGACTTTTACAGAAGTTAGAAAAGAACCAATAAAATGGTATACCTGACATTTACCTTTAAAGTATAAAATTCCTTCCCGATTCCTTAGCACCAAAAGACGCCATTTGGAAGAGTGTTACCTGCGTATGTTATTTCAAAATGCGTAGATGAATGCCTAATGGATACTGTATTGGTTGTGGTGATTCCTTTATTAGATCACCTCGACTCCAGCACAACACGTACCGTTCGCTTCATCATTCCACTTTTTCTCAAAGCATTTAGTGCAAATTTTATTCATTTGCCCAATTTTTACTAGAGTCGCTTTGAGCGTTCCTCCATAGCAAGCGTTTGTGAGAGTCTCTATGACGCCGTGTAGTATCAAAGGAAGACTCTTATAGTCGAAGTACTCTTGTATGAGATGTGTGACATGAAAGTTGAGATCTTATTCTAGGCAAGGTGTTGTGATTATAGAGTTGTTTAATTAACAGCAACGAAATATAAATAGGAAGCATAAGAAATGAACATCAACTTAGTAAAAAGAGTAATAATAAGAAGTGTCATAAAATAAGAATTACAATAATAATACTAAGAATAATAACAATATGTTAAGAAGCGACAGAATATGCGCTAACCTCTTGCTTTATTTTATTACTTTTTGTAAGTTTGTAAATGTAGTCAAAGCACGAACAACAAATCACACAGTCTCTCCTTTGTGTCGATCTCTGTAGCCAACAGAGAAAGAAGAGCGCAATACTCTTGTATGTATCTGACATGTGCAGTGAACTTCACAACAAACATTACTTCTTTGTTTTACTTTTTTATTTATTTATTATGACGAAATACTGTCAAACTTAAAATAAAAGGTTATTAAGATAATTCGTGATATTAAAACAAAATAAAACTAGAAAGAAGGTTATCTTCGACTATGCCGAAGATAAAATACTCTTCACGGGACGCAGTGAATGTTTCATTGTAGTATTCAAATTGGTGGTTTGTATGGGAGGTACCTCCCTGGGGGTCCAATTCGGCTGGTTCTGAGGCCTATCTTGGAAACTGATAGTTTCCAAGTTTCAGTTCGATAGGAAAAAAAAACAAAAAAGTTTTTCTGATAAGAACATGAATTCAAATTCCTAGTGGTGGTTCCGACAAATGTACTGCGTATGGCAAAAAGAAAGGTTCGTGCAAAATTTCAGCTCTATAGCTCAAAAACTGAGGGACTAGTTTGCATACATACAGACGGACAGACGGACAGACGGACAATTAATCAATTTGTCTAATCGAGGTGATCAAGAATATATATACTATATGTGGTTTCTTTTGTCTCCTTCTGCCTGTTACAAACTTCATGACAAACTTATAATACTATTCACTTCCCTGAAGAGTATAAAAAGAAAAACATAATTAATATCAAAACAAGTGATTAAAGATGGTCTTAAAATTAAACGTAAGCTAATATTTAAGAAATCCACCCTAATATTTAAGAGCCACCTCATCTGGTAACAGTTCGTTCCAATTCCCGACAACAACGAAGGACGGTGGTGTTAAATGCAGAGGGCGACATCGCAGGCGAGAGGACGTGATATAACTTATTATGAAGAGTGCATAAAACTCGTAAAGGATCGTGTAGGGCATGGTTAGTTGCGCATGTGCCTATAGCTCATAATAAATAATAATAAAGCCCAAAATACTCTTAGCTTTATTAATAATTGATGAAATGTGATGATTGAAACTAAATTTAGTGTCAAAAATCACTCCAAGGTCACTGAAAGTAGAAACACGCGTCAACGAATTATTATATATTGTATAAGAAGCTAAGTGAGAACTCATACGATGAAACGTCATGAACATGCATTTAGTTTATTTGAAATAAAGAGTGGTCAAATAAGGCGTCCAAGAATTTCGAGGTATCGAAAAAGTACCACGAAATGCGTGGGAGGTTAAAATCACCTAGCACGATAAGAGAATCGCGGTCTCGAAGAATGTTATTAACTCAGTTAATAGCATTGGCATGACTGAAATAAATTTCCAGATTGGAACTAGGCGGAATATAACATGATATGAAAACATATTCGTGATGCAACAATAATTTCAGACAAATAAACTTAATATTACGTGAACAATTCAAATTAACATATTCAGATCGCAGGCGAGATGCAACAGCGATAAGTACACTTAGATAAAAAAAAAAAAACTGAAATTAAAATAAAAAAAAAAAAAAAAATTCTGCCAAGTGAGAGTCACACTCGCACACTGAGTGTTCCGTAGTAAATTGAGACTTGTATGGGAGCAGGATTTGTATAGGAGGTACCCACCCTAGTGGTCATATTGGGCTGATTCCAACAAATATAAATAAGCACTATAAAGTGCCTTAATTTCCGTTAGAAATGCAAAAAACAAAATAGTTTTTCTAATAAGAACATGAATTTCATTGGTTGGTTTGAATTGGACGTACACCCCAATCTGAAAATTCGTCACTATAAGTTTCTTATTTACTTCCGCCAACCATGCAAATTTCAAGATTATGGAATTACTGTATCGTATAGCTCCCATACAAACCCATACGTTTCTTGTATGGGAACTCCTTTAAATTTTTGAATACATTATTATATTGATTTTAGTATTTGTTGCTGTGGCCTATGCCGAAGTTGATATACGTTTTTGAATATGCTCTGTGATAGAGCATTCAGAAACATTGAATTATTGATTTGACTTATGTTTAGGCATAGTAAACCGGATTTCAATACTCAAATATTTGTATGGAAGCTTTACGATCCAGCAATCCTAGGGTTTTAAAAAATATTTGAGTATGGGTCAGACACTTATACTGTTCAAGTTTTAAAACGATAACACAAAAAAAAAGCTACGCTCTAAAAAATTTTGCGTGGACTATCGTACACGTGATAGAAATGAAACTTCTTAAAAACAGACAGAGAGAGATCATCTCGAAACAATATTATAAGTTTGTCAAGAAGTCTGTAATGCCGGCCACACATTATGCGATTGATTGTACAATTTAATTTTGTTTGTGGACTGTCACAACCTGTGCGGGGAAGCTTCATGGCATGATTGTATGTCTGTCAGTCTGTCCGTCTGTATATTGCTTGGCGTGTTTTAGTGTTAAGCAAGGCCGTCTGTCCTCTTTTGCCCAAGAATTAGATCAACTGCGAGCTTCTGTGTGATTCTCGTTCCCTTTTCTTCGTACATTCGCTTGTGTTTGAATACACACAAGCTAGTTGCTTGCATGTTGCTGTCATAAACATTTTTATTACACACAGGCTGCATGTTGTTTTTGTATAATTGTAATCTCTTTATTGAGACTTTTCCGGTAGATTTTCCAAAAATTATTTGTTGAGGATATGACATTAGAAATACAGATTCTGTGAAAATTTGAAGTCTCTAGCGCGGTTCATGAGATACAGAAAAAAAACCCTGACGATTTGTATTTTTTCACTCAAATTTTTAGTATAAATTTTTGCCCAACGCCGCTAAAGAAATATCACTTAAAAAAGTTGTTCTAATAAAAACCTAAATTTGGGTTTGAGTTTGAAAAGGAGCTATACGATCCAGTATCTCTAGGGTCTTGAAATTTACGCATTTTGGTGGAAGTAAATTAGTGTCTAAATTTTAGTCCAATAAGACAAAAAAAAAAAAAAAAATTCCTGGTTCCGACAAGTTTACTGCACTTACCTAGGAAACTTATAACTTATAGTGTCCAAATTTCCGCTCAATAGTGAAAAAAATTAAAAAAGTTTTTCTAATTAAAATTTGGTTTTTAATGGGGGTTTGTGTGGAGGTACCCTCCCTAGTGGTCTGATAGAACTACTCATTTTGTGAAAATTTCAACTCTCCAGCTCTTACGGTCCGTGATATATGGCGGACGGACGGTCGGACAACGAAGTCTTAGTAATAGGGTTCCGTTTGGTACCCCTTGGGTCCGAAACCCTAAAACTTAATACGATTAGTTTTAACAAAAGTACAACTGATGTGGACCGATTAAACCAGCTGGTGTAAGCAAACTGGTGGACAGTCCTACCAACTTACAGAAAAAAAACCTAACAAATACTTACTTAACGCGGCCAATTTAAATGACAAATTCGGGGTACTTTATTGTCTTAAGGTACATACTTTAATAAGAGAGGGAACCAAAATACATGAGTACAGACGCATATCCAGATATCATAGGCCAGAGTCATGCATTATGGAGGTTGTGGGATAGAATAAATTTAAATGAATATATAAGGAGTAGCATACTCTAAAGCTGATATTTTAAAAACTTTGATATAAGTATTTAGTTTTCGACTATTACCTTTATTTATATGTAAACATGAGTACCAAATTACTGTAATACTTTTTGTAAAATAAGCCTTTAACTTTTAATACTTAGTCAAAATACTAACTTCGTCTGGCCCAGAAAATTTACAAACTGGACTTTCTTGACTTTATCCTAAGACAAAATGATTAGAACAGTACAGATCAATTCAAATAACTTAAATATATCGTGGAGTAAAAGACCTTAATGGCTAGCATAACGATAAAACTAATTTTAATATAATACGAAATCTATACGTGATGGACTTTTTTAACTTTGAAAATCAAATTCAAATTTAGGAACCTTCAAAGTTAACGATTCACTTATACCCATGTTAGTAGCTTTTGTTTGACGAAGCCACTTCGAAAATGCCTCGCAGCTTATTGAGTGATACCAAAACTTAAATGGCCTTTCTTTTTTTCATTTTATACATACTTCCCAATTGTTTTATATAATCAATAATAACAATAATTGTTTGAAATACATTGGAAAACATAACTGCACTTTTCTTTTGTTGAAAAACATATCCTTTTACCGTTATATTTGACTGTGAAAATGTCAAATTTTAACCAATTTTCAACTATTAAATGTGAATTAAAAAATATTGCCACGTGATAGAAACAAAGTGAATACGGTTTTACAATGAGGGTATGTAGGTATTTCGATATTGGTAATCACTTTTTCAGTTAAAAAAAAAGTGTCGACTAGTATAATTTTTGTTTTGTACTTACATTTTTAAGATCATTCTAGTATTTTTGATTTTCGAAAATTATTTATGTGGTCGTTATTGTCGCTCTTGCTGATTTTTTGTTGTTGTTATTCTCGTTATAACTGCGCGTCTTTAATGTTTTTATTATTTTTCTGTGAATATTTTAAATTTTACTTCTAGAACAAAGAAAACATATTTTTAAAAAATATTAAAATCATAAAAAAATCAATTGAGACTGGAGACAATCAAAAAATTAATAATTATAACTAAAATGTAAAATTAAAATAAAATCACTGTGAACTTTATATAAAAAAAAAAACATATTTTTTTCTTTTTTCTATTTTATTGTATTTTTGACTTTCACTTTTCACTCTGACAAGTTGCTAAATTTTTTTCTGCTTCTTAACAAAAACCATTAAATTTAATGGTTTTTCTTTCGATAAAACAACAATAAAAAAAACACGTTGAACAATGGTTCTCTTTCCATTGTCTGTTATATAAAATAAATAATTTATTTATTATGTTCATCAGCATGTTTGATGCATCACATTAGATTATGTTTTTAGGTACGTTAATTTTTTTTTCTGTTGTACTTAGCTACTTTGGAGAGTTTGATGCATTTATTGTGTTAAATACTTTTTACTAATTTTTTTGTTCAAACGTATGTGCGTCAGATTTTGTCTTGCGTTGCGAACACTTACTTTCGTTTTCTTTGCCAGCTGTACGTGAAATGGAAAAATGATGAACGCCAAAGTAATCGAAAACCGGGCGCAGTTGATGACGAAGTTGTCTTTGCGAAAAGCCACCATCGAAGTCGTCGAAGTCACCATTGATGCAAACAAAGCTCGCTCAGGTAAACCTAACCCAAAATGAGTTAAACAAAGTAAACAGTAGTTGTGGCTTAAGCTTGTTTTGGTTGATTCTTCAAGGCGTTGCGACAACGACTACGTCGACGACATTGCGTCGACTTACTCGTACCTACATACGCTTACTTGTATGTGTGTGTTTTCAAGTCTGACTTGCTGAAAAAACTTTAACCAGAGCAAAAGTAACAATTATAAGAACAGTAATCGTTGTTGGTGTGCAAGTTTTGTTAATAATTTTGTTGTTATAAGACGTCGAACTTCTATGTCGGCTTTCTTAACTGGCAGAAATGAAACTGAGATTGGGAGAGCGAGTGATCGATCAATTGAAGTTCATGCGAAAAATGCTTTTAATGCTGTTTTCGTTATTTTATTTCATTATAAATGGTTTACTGTGCATATTTATGTACTTGATTTTTTTGTGTTTTATTTTTAGAATAAATTAATGTGTGTGTGTGTCCGTGTGTAATGTGCAGCATTCGAATGCCGACTTCAATGCCAAATAGTTTAAATCCATAAAACAAAGTAAGAAGTTCAAAGCAATTTATATCAACAGGGATTTCATAGACAAAATAACAGAACAGCAGTACAATGAATATACGTTTATAGATTGGATATATGTTTGTTTGTACAAAGCCTGTGGACTTCGAAATCGCGAGACCCATTTTAAAAATTCAGGGACACTAGCATAGTCCTGAGAGTGTTCTTTGAAGTTTGGTGTGTATGGGACCATCGGAAAAGTCGTAATTGATGCATCAAATATAGCACACAAAACTTAGCGACATATTAAAAAACAACATTAGGTTTTGTCAAATATATCTTTTTGATAGTTAGTTTTTAAAAACAATAATTCTTTGAGCATAATCAATTAAGTCAAAGCAAATTAATTATTCAAATAGAAAAAAACGTAAAAATAATGCCACAAAAAAAAAAATCATCAATTGGAAGAAGATTATCAAAAGCAAGACAATCAATAAACACCGAAACAAAGGACTAACATCAAGAGCTACAGAAACACCAACCCAATGATGGTCGTATTAAAGAGCGCCGAGACAGCTTCTAAATTGATAATTACATATGTACACGCAAGTAGCAACTAATAAAGATTAATTTTTTCTATATACTCGTAGTTCTGCATATTACATAGAAGATACGTATATATCTGAGGCAATAAGTCAGAGTAGCTTATGTAGAAAATTGAGTTTGAACGTCATTATTAATCAAAACACGTATTTCGGCTAAAGAATTTTGGAAAAATGTGGCATAGAAACATAACTTTACAACTATAGGTTTTTCAAACAGTAAGGCAGGCACACGTTAAAATGTCTCAAATGGAGATAGTTTTTAGTAACATTGATTTCATTGATTTTCCACATAAGCTACTATGACTTGTTGTCATAGACATTTATGTATATTTATAGGTAATAGGTTAATACAAGTCTTCAAAATAACGTTCCGTCTAACCCCATATGTACATTTTTTTGTCTCCCATACAAACCCAGATTCAACTTCATGTTCTGATTAGAAAAACTGTTTTGCTTTTTGTATTATCAAATTGAAATTTGGACACTATAAGTGTGCAACCATGTAAATTTGAATATCTTGGATTACTTGATCGTATAGATTCGATACAATCCCCGAGCAAAGCTCGGTCGCCCGGTACTTTATTATTAACAATTGAGTACGCATAAGCAACATACGACCGAGAGAGAGAGAGAGAGAGCGCGTATACTCATGACTGCTCATAGCATTCATTTATACAGACGAAACCTGTTAAGTGCTTATTTGCTTTAATTTATTTATTTAATCCTAAAAATATTAGAAAACATTTTAAATTACTAACTTCATGTTTTTTAATACAGAGTTTAGTTATGAATTTAGCTTTCAGCTGTAATAATTTTTTACTTGTATAAAAGATAAGAGAGATTAATGTACACAATATCTAATTATTAACGAAAAATATGACAGCTAGAAAAATATTAATTTATTTTATACGAGTATAAAACTTGAACTGAGGCACTAAAAACTAAAAGGCTGGGTCTTTGTCGGACTAACCTAATGCTAGATCTAAAAGGCACCAGCACATAACGTCAAAAGAATGTAAGAATTTAACAACGCGTGTAAAAAATTTGATTTTATGAGAATGATTATATCTTTGATAAAAAAAAATGGAATTAGTGTAACACTAAAGGCAATTAATTTAAAATTAAATTACAATACTTAAATTTGACACGAATAAGAAAAATAATTGAAGACTAGTGTTGCATCCTCGCTTTGTTACGCCCGGACGTGGCCCTGGTGTGATGTTATTGCGTGTTTTTGTCATAATTGTACGCCATCAAATTAAATCGGTTCTTTCTCTTAAATGAGTGAAACGAGTTCGGTTGGCATTAAGTCGCTCGATGCGTTGTTCGAGTCTTTCTACTGCAACACTTTCTGTACCTAATTACAAATATCAACATATCAAAAAAATAAAAAAAAACAAGAAATATGAAGTCAGGATACCGAAACTACTGACAACGAAATCAACGTCGAAAAATCTAGGGCTTAGATGAAGAGGCTCTCGTTACTTCAAGTATTAAAATCACACGAATAACAGTGTTTCAAAAGAGCATTCACGAACTTTTGACAAGTGTTAATACAAGTATAACCAATTATTCCATAAAATCAATCTCTATTGTAATTAAAATGTTTAACTCAACAACGTGTTACTGTCAGGCAGTCAAGCCAAAATCCTGTGAGTTCTTTTCTTATGAAACAAAAGATTCGCAGTCGTTCACGGTCGTTAAGTCAAACAAATTAAAAACGGAAAAACACAACACTCATTGAATGAAAACACATTCCGGGCACTGTTTACAACAAAGTTAACAAGAAAGGCACAAATATGGCTGTATTCCAGAGAAAGTAATGCAGATGAGAACATAGATAACCTGCTTGAAAATTTTTGTTTGGTGTTCGGCGTAAGAGAGAGCGAGTTGGATCTGCGGAAAAAAATTAATGCCCGCAAATGGCGACCGGACGAGATGTTTGCAGATTATTTTAATGAAAAAGTGCATTTGGCAGAACGTATAATGATAGGAGAAAGGGAGTTAATTCTGACTTTGGTAGTTGGTATACTAGACAAGCAGCTCCGTAACCAAGTCGCAATACAACAACATGCTACCAAGGAAGATCGACTTCGAGCACTTGCGGATATAAAATTGCCAATATCAAAACTAAGCAGAAGAAATAATCAATTTCGACACAGCAACAAAAGCTTAAGTCTTCAGAAATAGACAAATCGGACAAGAGATGCTACAACTGCAACTGCTTTGGACATTCTTCAGCCGAGTGCAAGAAATCAGCGAGGGAACCTTGGACATGCTACAGTCGTGGCAGCTCAGGTCATGCTGTAAAGGGTTGTTGGAAGTACAAGAAGAAGACAACGCTGAAGTCGAAAAATGATTATTTAAAAAGGTTTAAATTTTGTTTTATGAATGATAACAAAGTAAAATTTCATTAAAAATGATTGATAAATTCCGGCAACCTCGTTAGCCTGATAAAAAACGAATCATCTTAAAATAAAGTTAATTTATAAAAGTTTAATAACGTTATGCTTTTTGGATTAAATCATAGTTTACTAAAAACGATTGGAAAATGTTTATATTGTATAGAAGTGATAAATAAAAATGTTGAAATGGAACTGATTGTTGTTGGCGATGAATCTGTGAAGCATTTTGTGATTTTGGGGAGAAATTTTTTGCGAAAAAGTGGTAGTGATATTGATTTGTCTAAATCGTGTTATCTAAGGCAATGTATTGAAAGAAAACGTAAATATGTATACAGATTTAGCGATTGAAAGTCGAGGTGTGAACACAAACTGTTTCAGCAAAGAACACTTGAATATAGGTAGTTCAAATGCACTGAATGATACAAACAATTTTGAGAGCCAAATCATGACAATTAATGTTGAACTGGGTGATACAGAGA
The DNA here is from genome assembly GCA_037043295.1 of Amiota minor. Taxonomy (NCBI): domain Eukaryota; kingdom Metazoa; phylum Arthropoda; class Insecta; order Diptera; family Drosophilidae; genus Amiota; species Amiota minor. Next base: position 25,966 of record JBAMAW010001650.1, read on the forward strand.
GAACTTAAAGATCGAGGAAACCATCCCACTTGAAATTCAATCTGACATTTAGGAACAGGAGTTACAAAAATTTTAAGATGACTATCTAAAAAAGGTATTATTAGAGTTAGTGAATCTGAATTTGCGTCCCTCAATATGCTAGTACGTAAAAAAAAAAAAACTGGGGACTTACGAAGCCTAAGCAAATATACTGTAAAACAAAATTATCGAATCGTATTGTTGAGTTCTTCCTGGGGTGACTCTGATGATTACCGGCCCTCAGTACAGTTGACTTCTTTTTCGTTGTTCGTGTATTTTCATTCAGTTCTGTGTGCCTAATGCTCATTGGTTCATCCGCTAAATCTATATAAACAGGTTGGTAGAAAAGTATTAAAAGCAAAAATGAAAAAATTATAGTTTTTAAATGAAATAAGTTTTTTTATTCAATATAATCTCCCTTAACTTCAATACACTTATTCCAATGATCCTCCAATAATTTTATACCATCTCTGTAATGATTTTCCGGAAGGTCTGCAAATACTGTTCTACGACTGCCATAGCTTTTCGACGGAAAACGCTTTCCACAAATAAATTGTTTCAAGTTTCTAAATAGGTAGTAGTCGTTGGGAGCCAAATCTGGTGATTACGGTGGGTGTTGAAGCAATTCGAACTTTAATTCATTGAATTTAGCCATCGTCAAAACACTTGAGTGAACACGTGCATTGTTTTGATGAAAAATGATTTTTTTTCTTCTGTAAACCGGGCCTTTTTTCAAGATTTTTTTCATTCAGCTGATCGAAAAGGTTACAATAATATTCAGAGTTAATTGTTTCACCTTTTTCAAGAAAATCAACCAACAAAATCCCTTTTGCATCCCAAAACACTGATCCATAACCTTTTTTGCCTATCGTTCTGACTTCAGCTATTTTGGAGCTGAACAACCAGCTTCAGTCCACTGTAAACGTTCTTGTTTCAGTCTTGGATCATGGTGGTAGATCCAAATCGCATCCATAGTTAAGAACCTACACAAAAAATCTGTTTTATTTCGCTTAAAACGCTTCAAATTACGCTGAGAAATTTGTTTTCGGTTCAGTTTTTGTTGAATTATTAACAAATGCGGCACTAACTTTCCAAATAGTTTTTTCATATGCAATTCCCGTGCGTGGTTCATCTGCAACGCTTGTGCGACCACGTTTAAAATCAAAACCCATCGATGCACAGTTGGAAAGGATGGAGCAGATTCTTTTAAACTGCTTACAATTTTTTGTGGATTTCTGTTGCTGATAAACCTTCCAAAACAAAGAATTTTATCATTGTACGATATTCGGTTTTTTCCATTGTAACAAATAGACTGACCCGTCAACTTCAAATGGATTGTAAGCAAATAATAAAGTGACCCATCAAAACAATTTCTTCTATGTATTCAAATGAAAAATGAAATATTAATATACGATTGTAGTTTTTATTTTCCTATTGGTTAATAGGTGTCACTTTCAATACTTTCCAACCAACCCGTATATATAAATGAACCCAACAAAACTCGAGAACAACTGGCCCAATTTTGATAACTTTTTTTTGTTGTACTAATGTACCAGTCAGGTTTCTTGCTACATTTAGATCCGGTAGGTAGCACTATTGTAATTTTTTTAACATTTTTTTCTTTTGGTGCAAAATTTACTGAACGGATTTTAATATTGTATTTTGTTTTTTTTTTTTTTGTAAAGAACAAAAGAATCTTAAAGTTGCTTAGGTTATAAAAGAATATTAAAATATATTGTTCATTCACGTAAATTATTAATTACACATTTTACAACAAAGCTTAAAAAGCTTTGGAAGAAAGCCAATTAACGCATAGGGGGTAGAGCAACGCACGCCGGGTAACGCTAGTACATAATAACAGTCCTTCCTCCTTGATTGAGTATTCATATGCTTGTAATTTTAATTCAAATCTTTCGTAGCTTAAGCCTAACAATACATCATGTAAAAAAACTTGAAAATTATCTATGAGAACTAAAATAACTTAAAGCTACATAATAAATTCAAGAGAATAATAAAATAAGAGAAATAACTCTTTTATTAATACGGTTTAGCCTCAACACCTATTAATTGATGATCTGTTGAAATTTTGGCAAATAAAAATTTGTTTACGAAACTAAAATTATAAAACGGATTCTTTCATGTGTTTATGAGTGAAAAATTGATAAAGTATACGTCATTCATTAACCTATAGGACAGGAGTTTATGAGAATACCATTCGGAGTAATAAATGCTCTTTTTCAGATGTTTATAAATAAAGTTTTTGCAGATTTAATTCGACAAGGAAAAGTAATAATACAAGTATACCTATTTCTATACTTTTATACTATTGTATTATAAAAAATTGCTTATATGGGCATTGTATGAAGCGCTTTCACGCAATCTATACTGGACCAATTTTAATAATTTTTCTTTTGAGACAATATTTTTAACCTAAACAATCGAACGGCATACATACTATTTTGAATTTTTTAAATTGAAATATGTTTTATTTTAGGATTAAGTTTTCCCAAAATTACCCACACAAATTTGTGTTTTCGTTATTTATGCTTTGTTTCTTCTTCTTGAATTTTGTGTCGTTTTTGTTATTTATTGCTCTCTTCGTTTTTTTTTTTTTTCGTGTACGCATAAGAGTATAGACAAAGACTATTCCACTCTCTCTCAATTTTGGTTTGTTGAGAAGAGAAATGCGCGGGTCGCTCCGTCGCTGTGATTGTTCTTAGTGTGAAAACCAAATAAGAATCAACGAGACAATCGACTATTTTAACAGTTCCAGCAGTAGGTGGTATAACGATGATCCCTAGGATACCAATGATTTCAACCGAGTTCAGTTTCCAGTCAGAACATGTTTTGCGCTCACTATTAAAAAATCGCAAGGGTCAACATTTCATGCCTTTGGTGTAGATCTCCTTAACGAAGTGTTTTCTCTTGGCCCAGCTATACGTTGCCCTGTCACGAATCGGCACATCACAAAATCAAACTTTTTTTATTCTTGGCCAAATAAATGAAACTCGAAATCTTGCTTTTACGAAAGTATTCAGTAACTGTTTTACTCGGCGTTGGCTTACATATGTATGTACCTTATATATAATATAATTTTTTTTTTTTTTAGCTGAGGCGTAGCAACGCACGCCGGTCTAGATAATATTCTAATAGCTACTGACAATATTAAGGAACACTTAGAAATTTTAGAAAAAGTTATGAAGCGAATAGTGGAAAACAAATTAGTATTACAATTATACAAGAGTGAGTTTTTACAAAAAAGTGTCAAATATCTCTGAAATACCATAAATAAATCAGGCATTAGAGCGGATTATTCAAGCTTAGAAGCCATTTACAATTATCCGATTCCAGATATGGTTCATGCAGTTCAAAGGTTTTTGTGATTATGTTCTTTCTCTAGACGATTTATTAAAGACTTTTCAATTGTTGCTAAATCCCTTTACGATTTAACTAAAAAGATACAAAATTTGTATTTGGCATAGAAGAGTTACAGGCATTTGAACATTTAAAACAGAAACTTGTAGAGTCATCTGTTTTATCTTTGTTCGATCCATCTGCTGAAACAGAATTACACTGTGATGCGATCGCTTTGGGTTATGGTGCAGTATTGCCCCAAAATAAGAAAAATAAAAAGTGACATCCAGTTTTCCACTTTTCTAAGAGAACCACAGGCGCAGAATCAAGATTCCATAGCTTCCAATTAGAAACACTAGCAATAATTTATGCGTAAAGAAGATTTAGGATATATTTACATGGACGTAAATTTAAAATATATTAATTACCGACTGCAACTCTTTAACGCTAACTGTTACAGCAGCTGTGAGCGATAACCGAGGTGTAATCGGTGTCGATCACGTAATCGAAAGTAACCCTGTATGTCAAGGCACGCGACGAAGAGGAAGACACGCCAGAGAAAAAGATGTCTGTCTGTCGCCAACGGTCGAAACAAAACAAGAAGGAAAAGTGAAGCGGATGACGATACAATTAAAAAACAATTTCACACGCCATATAAATAATAACACAAAATATAATATGACCAATTAAATGTAATAAATAAACCTTAAATTTCAAATTTGCATTTTTGCCATAACATTCGTTTTTTTAATTCGTCATTTGGCTTCAGTGAACGCGCCGCGTTGGTGTGTATTCTTGTGTAATCTAAAATACTGTCGTATGCCAGGATATAATTTGCGAAGCGGGGAAAATGTATGGTGACGATCAAGAGGATGGGGCTAGGGACAAAAGCCGAGTGCTGAACCAAATTTTGGATAGCCTTGCATCGCTTCGCACGGAAGTCGAACAAATTCGCATAGAAGGTCAAGAGGTCAAGCGTGAATTGATTGACCTACAATTTAAGACGCCCACAGCAAGCCACGACATGACGGTCAATGAGGCCATAAATAGGCTAAACACACAAAGTGATCTGCAGACGTAGAAACAATTTCAAAAAGGCCCAAAATATATATATGGTGCGCATGAGGAGTGGCCATTGTTTTATGCCAATTATGAGGATACGACGAAAATGTTTGGGTACACAGATCGTGAAAATCTAAAGCGATTGCAAAAGTGTCTCCAAGGAGCAGCGCGTGAGACAGTTTCTGCAATGTTAATATACCCAAGTGACGTGTCAAATACTATGGAAGAGCTTAAGTTCAGGTTTGGCCGTCCAGAATTACTCGTACTCAGATGGCAAAGTTACAGCAGCTATCAGTCTTAGGTGAGCAAAAATATGAGCAAATCATCCAATTCGCCACAAACGTGCATAATACGGTGGCGCTGCTGACGTCTTCAAAATGCGATCGTTACTAATACGATGTTGCCATGCTGGAACAGATGGTGAGGAAGTTGCCGCCAAGTAAGCAGTATGAGTGGGCACAACATTCCATCAATATAACACCGTTTCCACCTATCAAGGACTTCTCAGAGTGGCTGAACGCTGTTGCCAGGGTAATCTGCTTGTTGCCGGCCAACGTAAAGAATGCGCCATCAAAGCAAGGCATGGTGATGCATGTGAGTAGCGATCACATTGAGCAGATGGCTTTGTGTCCACAGTATTCAGGTAACCACAAGCTAGACGTGTGAGAAGCATACAAACAAAGTAGTCTTGAAAACCGCTGGGATAAAGTCAAATCCAGTCAACTTTGTTTTGCTTGCTGCTTGTTTTGAGTTGTCAGACGGAACGGCCAGGAGGACAATTTTTTAAAAATTTGCCAGTTGTCTTAAGCGGTGCAAATGGTCAAATCGAAACACATGCCATTTTCGACGACGGGTCATCAATATCCATTATAGAGGATCGAGTAGCTAAAGAACTTGCACTCAAAGGTAACATGGAGAAATTGAAGCTGCAATGGTTTGGAGGACGAGTCACCACTAAAAAATGTAGACGGTTGAGTTTTGAAATCTCGTCGAGTAACAGGCAACAATGGTACGCTATGAAGAACGTACGGTCGGTTCGAAATCTTCGAATGCCTGTGCAGTCTTTTAGCAAGAAAGAATTCGCTCACCTGCGTGCAGCACAGATAGCTGACTATAACAGTGCAAAGCCTGAGATACTTATAGGTGTCGACCATGCCACTCTACGAGTTCCTATCGAGGTTATAGATACAGGAAATCCAATTGCCGTGAAATCTAGGTAGGGGTGGGCTGCGTATGGTACAAGATGCGATTCTTCCAAATCACAACCTATTGTATTGCACATTAAGTCACAAAAATATGAAACCAACCTACATCAGCTGGTAGATGAATATTTCAATACAGATAATTTTGGCATGAATTCCTCAGCCGCCTTACCTAAATCAGAAGAGAATATGCATGCCAAACATATTCTACAGACGACCACGAAAAGACTTGGCAATCGTTTTGAAGCGGGACTACTGTGGAAGCAGTTGAAGCCAACACTGCCCCACAGTCTCAAAATGGCCGGGTGCTTTCTGACGATGAGATACGAAGCTGCTCCACCGCCCCTGTACGGTATTTGCCGCACTTTGCTGTGAAGAATGTAAACAAGCCGGGAAAGTTCAGAATAGTTTTTGACGCCGCCGCCGTAGCCAACGGAATTTCGCTGAACTCCCAATTGTCAAAAGGACCAGAGCAAGCCAAACCTTTGATGAATATACTGTTTGCGTTTCGCCAAAATGCAATAGGAGTTGCCGCCGACATCAAGGAGATGTTTTCACAAGTAAAAATATGCGAAAAAGACCAACATTTTCAGCGATTTCGCTGGAAAGATCAGAAGACTGGCAATATTCAACATTGTTTTATGACATCAATGATATTTGGAGCTGCCTGCTCACCATGCTGTGCTGAATTCGTTAAAAATACTATTGCCGAAGAATTTCGCTATCAACATCCACAAGCCGTAGATGCTATAGTAAATTGCCATTATGTAGACGATTTGGTGATCAGCTTTTCATCTGAAGAAGAAGCGCTAACGATTTGCCAAGAAATCATCGGTATTCATCTCCACGCCGGATTTGAACAGTTCGTATCAAATAGTAAACGCTTGCAAAACATTCTTAACGGAACGTCATCAGCCGCCGTTGAACTAGTGCGTCTAGAGCTTGAAGCCACAGCTGACAAAATTCTTGGAATGTACTGGAATACAAAAGAAGACACTTTCGTGTATCGAACCAAGCTATCTCGTGTGCCTGAGACCGTTTGAAATGGCAAACGTGTACCGACAAAGCGAGAGCTACTGTCATTGACCATGTCTATTTTCGATCCCTACGGATTTATTGCAAACTTTCTACTGCTGCCAAAGGTGCTGGTACAGGAAACATGGAAGTTCCAGTTGGATTGGGACGACCCCATACCTAGCCGCATTTACGATAAGTAGAAACTTTGGTGGATGGAATTTAAGCAATTGAGTCACCTGAGCATACCGAGATGCCATTTATTAAATTTGTGTATCGCTGACGCCATTGAGCTTCACATTTTCGTAGTTGCCAGCGAAATAGCCTTTGCTGCCTCAGCGTACTTCAGACTAATTACTACTTCTTCAATAGACGTATCTTTCATATGTGGTAAAACACGTACCGCGCCAAGGAAATTTATGTCATTTTACAAAATGTGGTGTATTGGAGTGACTCCAAAACTGTACTTCTGTGGATAAACTCAGCCGAGAGAAAGTAAAAATCCTTTGTGGGACATAGAATTGCTGAAATACTCGAACATAGTAAGCCAGAACAATAGCGATGGGTACCCACGGATCGGAATTCTGCTGATTCTGCCACGCGTTCACTTAATCCACCAAAGATCGATAAACGGACTATGGTATTTCGGTCCAGCATTCCTGCGCTTAGAAGAAATGCATTGGCCACAGTCACAGCTACAAGTTCCGCCACAGCTAGAAGAAGAAATTCCCCACATGCTTATATGCGACGTAAGTAAAGTTGATTTCGACTGAACTAAATTTTCTTCTTATTTAAAGATGAAGCAAGTTACAGTTTGGGTCCTGCAAGCCTGTGTAATGTTTCATAGACTCCGCGGATGCAGTGTGGCAAGTCCAGCTGGCCCACTAACAGCGAACGAATTTATAAAAACAGAGCAGTTGCTTTGCAAAGTAGCCCAACAAGAGGTGTACGTCGAGCAACTGCATCATCTTCGGGAAAAGAACGTCATTCCCAAAAATAATAAAATTGCTCAACTATTGCCCTATTTGGATGAACATGGTATCATTCGCCTGTTAGGACGCATCGATGAAGCCATTCACTTGCCGTTGGAAGCCCGTCGTCCTGTATTGCTTCCAAAGGAACATAGAGTAACGAAGCTTATCGTGTGTCATTTCCATAATCTGCTGCATCACCAGAACACCAGTGTTATAATGAATGAGGTCCGACAAAGATTTTGGGTGCCGCGACTTCAATCACTGCTTCACAAGATTCAACAGGAGTGTTTTCGTTGTCGCATCAACAAGGTGAAGCCGTCAATACCAATAATGGGCCAACTACCACCAGATCGGGTAACGCCATTCGTGAGACCATTTACTTACACTGGTGTTGACCTATTTGGCCCATTAGACGTCGCAGTAAGTCGCCGACGTGGAAAAAGATGGGTAGCAGTTTTTACCTGCTTGACGATCCGCGCTGCCCACCTCAAGGTGGAAAACAGACGCGTTCTTACTGTGTCTGCGTAATTTTATCAATCGCCGCGGAGCGCCAATGCGCATAAGGTGTGACAATGGTACGAATTTTATTGGTGCACAACGAGAGTTAAAAAATTCTGAGCGACTATTGGATGTGGATCCTTTAACGCCGAATCATTTTCTTATGGGCTGTCTAAACTCCACGCAGACTCCGCAACCGCCTAATCACAAGTTGTGCCTTAACAAACAGTGGCGTATTGCTCAAGCCTTGAAGGATCGCTTCTGGAAGAGATGAACCACAGATTACTTACCACAATTGATAAAGCGCCCTAAGTGGACTAATCCAGAGCGATCATTGCAAGTGGGAGATATCGTAATTATTTGCGAGTCAAGTCAGCCACGTAGTCAGTGGCAAAAGGGTCGTATTGTTGCTACGTATCCAGCGAAGGACGGACATGTACGCGTTGTCGATGTTAAAACAGCCACTGGTTTGCTTCGTCGATCAGCAAATAAACTTGGTGTGCTAACTATCAGTAAATCAGACTGTTTTACGGGGTGGGGGATGTTACAGCAGCTGTGAGCGATAACCGAGGTATAATCGGTGTCGATCACGTAATCGAAAGTAACCCTGTATGTCAAGGCACGCGACGAAGAGGAAGACACGCCAGAGAAAATGATGTCTGTCTGTCGCCAACGGTCGAAACAAAACAAGAAGGAAAAGTGAAGCGGATGACGACACAATTAAAAAACAATTTCACACGTCATATAAATAATAACACAAAATATAATATAACCAATTAAATATAATAAATAAAAGTTAAATTTCAAATTTGCATTTTTGCCATAACACTAACACTAAATGAAAAAGAATTAAACCCTAGGATAGCAAAGCGGGCTTCAGAGATGCAAAATTTTGATTATGAGCCAGTACATACAGAAAGAAAGCGTGTGCAATACGTTAATGCTTTAAGTAGAAATCTTACAGTTATTATTGATTAAGTGAACACGTTTGAGATAATTTACTTATTTGTCAAAACAGAAATCCCAAAATTATGAAACGTAAGGAAGAATTACAAAAAACAGAAAACAAATTTTATGTACGCTTTGCTGTGGCCTTTCAAACAACAAATATATTTAAGTAAAAATGAAGTGATTAAGTTTTGCAAATATAATGATATTAATGATCAACAGGAAAACATGATGATAATAATGATCAACAAATAAACATGATGATGAAAATGATAACAAAAAGAAAAGCAACAATTAAAATTAACAGTTAAATCGACGAAATTCATATACTCACACATACACCTTAACTTTTGTTTGCTTGGACTATTTCATTCTGCTCTTTAAATATCTATATAATCAATTGAACCAATTGAAAGGTATTCTTCACAAGATGTGAACAATCTCATTATTATCAAAATTGGTTTAGTGGCTTAAATAAGAAAAAGCGTCAAAGATAACCTCCTTCCAACAACAACAACACACAGCAGTAGAATGGGAAAATAGAGAAGTTTGTGTGCGGTTGTGTAAAGCCATGTTATTATTGTTTTTCTATTGTTGTATACACAGCAGAGATGTCGTCTACAACATAGGCGTACGCAGAAAAAGTTTTCGGGGGGTTTTGTGATCCTTTCAAACTTTGCATAACATTAAGAAATGGATGTGTTTTTGTTGTATAATTGTAATATCTTTATTGAGACTTTTCCGGTGAATTCTCCAAAAATTTTATTATTTGTTGGGGAGATGGTAAAATTAAAGTTTTTTATTCACATTTTGTCTGGCAGAGGGGTTTAGGGGTTCAAACCCCCTGCATACGCTCCTGCTATACAAAATATTTTGCATTTGAAGATTAAAGAATGCATAAATGAAATTGTCAGAGCTGACATAATTTATAGTCTAGGTGTGAGTATGTGTATGGGCAAACATCGTGTGCAAGGGATAAGTGCAAGGGGGAACAAGAGAAGAATGCAATAGTCAAAGCAGACCCATTGCTCGGTGGCAATAATCCCTTTTTCAGTAGTTATTTGGAGTCCCTTTTCATAACCACTTGGGTCTAGACACGAGGGAGACAGAAGCGAGCCAGTAACAGAGAGAACAATTGAGAGCAAAATTTGTTTACTCTCTTTGAACTGGTGTCGAGAGCGAAAATTCTGAACAAAGGAATGTGATAACGAAACGTTATGAAATTTTGTGAAGTGCAGTGAACACGCGTATTCTTGAACCAGTGCATTTGGGAAGATTTTTGTCAATTTTGAGTGGTTTTTACTGTTTTTACAAAGTGAAAAAAATTATTTTATTATTTGCCTTAAAGACAATAAAGTGAGGTGAGTGGTGTATTGTTAATAATTATTGCTTATTGTTATTTTTTGTACTATTACTTTCTTGGGAACCTGTGGAAATCGAATTGAATTAAATTTGATTTTTTCTCAGTGCCATTATAATGCAAGGTAAGTAAAGAAAAATATTTTATAGAGTGAATTTTTAAATTGCTTTTCTGAGCCGAAGAGCAAAGCAGCCAGTGTTTACCATTTTTTAGTTATGTTAAGTTTTTACAATTGCAATAACTACAATATAATAATAAATAAATAAATAAATTGCTTTTCTATATGTATTTCATAATTTCTAACTGTCTAGCATCAACAAAAAACTGCAAAAAAGAGGAAAAAATAAATGAAGTGCATTTCACACAATTTTTAATGTAAATTTCTCTTTTTCATAATTTCTCACGAAGACCTGCTTCCAACTCCGGAAGAAACGACTGCACAAGAAGGCAGGCTCTCATAAGTAAACACTGGAAGCTGGACAAGGAAATAGGAAAAATAGCGGTGAAAAAACAAATTTTTTTTTTCATAATATTTAGACTTAAGTTGTAAAAAAATGAATAAAATGTAATATGAATTTAAAATCTTTTTAATTTCAATTTTAAATTAAGGAGCTTCAAATTTCAGAGTTAGACCCAAAGGGACCGGTGCCGCGCTAGTTCAAAGAGACCGGTACCGCGCTAGTCCCAAAGGGACCGACACCGCGCGGTCCCAAGGTAATCGAGCGGTGGCGATTGACCCCTTCCCTGTGTAAAATTCGCCACTCATTTACATGTAAAAGAGATGAGAAGGGGACTGCTGGCGTGAAAAAAGAAAGCGCAGGACCACTCCTGCGCTAGTCCCATGTAATACAGGGATTAAACGGCAAAAAATGAATTTGTTATTGCTTTCCTCCTTACACCACAGAACTGATTTTGACAAAAAATATACCAATTGAAAGGTATTCTTCACAAGATGTGAACAATCTCACAACTGGTTTAGTTGCTTAGGTAAGAAACGGTGTTAAAGGTAACCTCTTTCCAACAACAACAACACAGCCGTTGATGTTGTGAATGCTGTAGAATGGGAGAATAGAGAGGTTTATGTGCGGTTGTGTAAAGCCATGTTATTGTTGTTCTATTTTCGTTGTATACACAGCAGAGATGTCGTATACAACAGGAGCGTATGCAGAAAAAATTTAAGGGAGGTTTTAGTCATTCTTTCAATTTTGCATAAGATTAAGAAATGAATGTGTTTTTGTTGCATAATCGTAATATCTTTATTGAGAATTTTACGGTGAAGTTTCTAAAAATTTTATTATTTGTTGGGGAGATGGCAATAGAAATACACATTCTGTTAAACTTTCAATTGTTTTTTCTTATTTGGTGGTGTGGGGGTCTGCGGGTTCAAACCCTCCTGCGTACGCCCCCGCTTTACAAAGTACTATATAAAATATTTTGCTCATGAAGAATAAGAGAATGCAAGAATGAAATTGTCAAAGCTGACATAGGTAAGTTAAGGTGTAGGTGTGAGTATGTGTATGGGCAAACATCGTGTGCATGCGAATATGTGCAAGGGGGAACAAGAGACGAATGAAATCGCTTGTTTTTTTTATAGGCCCCCGACATGATCATGCATGTTCCATCAGTCATTTCGGATCCGTGTGTTCTTCACAGAAGCATGATGAACGTTCAATTCTTGTTATATTTGGAAGTGAGCAGATGTGCGGACAACAATGCCGATGACGACGCCGTTGGCACTTTACAAACATTTCGTATGCCATCCGCTGTCAATGATGACGCCGCTGGCACTTTGCAAATATTTCTTAAGCCATCCGCTCACGAGCTCACGCCTGTTCATTCCAAAATATATCATAAAAGTCAGCACTTGCCTACATTTGCCTCTTTCACATGTACTTACTTCGTGAAGGCGTATATGCGATAGCATGGTCAAAGCAAGAACGATGTTGGAGAAAAACAGCGACGAGAGAATAAAAAGCATGATGTGTTTTTTTTTTTTTTTGTATATGGATGGTATTTATTGAATCTCCTATATAAATTTATAGGACTAACAATAAGGTTTCAACTCTTAAAAACTAATACACGTGTGTCCTTCCTACAATGAAGAGGAAGGGGTTCACTTAGAACTACGAGCCTCTAAGTAAGCAAAAGGAGAGGACAATCATTATGAATCAGATGAGATGAGTTCCTTGTATGGACAACGACTCTGGCTAGAGGATTAACACGTCGAACTAGTTTGTCCATGTAAATACCTTTACGCTTGGAACATTCTTCTTTTGCTGGTGGTACTTCCAGGTCTTTGTGAATGTCTTCATTCCTGATATACCATTGTGATCCCGCGATTGTGCTCTTTGTATAGCTTCAGTGTTACTCGCGCTCGCGGTACCCCACAATTCGGTAACATAAGTCCAAATTGGTTTAATAACAGAGTTATACAGCATCACCTTGTACTCAAGTCTTAGTCCAGATTTAGAATTGATTAGCCAGTGAAGACTTTGAGCCCTTAGTTTCATATATATCTGTTTAGCTTCTATATGCTTCTGCCAGGTGAGCCGTCTGTCCAGATGAATGCCAAGATAAGTTGCCACGTGATTTTGAGGAATTGTAACACCATTTAACGTTACAGAAGAACAAGTCCGTCGGTTTAATGTAAATGAAATGTGCTTATTCTCTTCATTGACTTTAATTGTCCAGTTGGATAAGCACTCCTGAAAGCTTTTAAGATGAGCATCCAAGCCTGCAGAAGCTTTAACTGGGCAACGGGAGCGGCTGAGTACGGCAGTGTCATCAGCAAAAGTCGAATTTATATTTTGAAGCATTCGAATAAAATATTGTTATTAAAGTAAATTTTGAGGAACTACACGAAAATATTTAAAGCCAAATTTAAGAAACCTTAAAAAAATATGTGTATTCGAAATAAAGAAACTATACAAAATATTATTAATTTAAAGTTTAAGATGGACGCAAACAACATATTAACATTTGCAGTAGAGGGGTTGACACAAAAACTTCAAGAGATAATTTTGAGGGTTACGGGTAGGAAAAAAGAGCTTTATGACAGAATTTTAATACATTTTGGGTTAATAGAGCAGGAAGACATTGATAAAGAATCTGAGTATACTGATGTTCAAGAAAATAGTTCAAAAATTGTTCAATTTTTACATTGCGTAATAAAGAGGGAAGCTTGTCTTCGTTTTCTGAAAATCCTTCACTTGGCATTAATCAATGGATTCAGGTATTCGAGGATTTAGCTGCACCGTCAATTGGAATAACTTACAAGAACTTGTGACCGCGAAACAACTTCTAAAAGGCGTAGCAACGTTGAGAGGGTTGTCAGCGATTCGTAGCTGAGAGAGGTTAAGAGTTAATAGAAGAGTTTGGTAAAACATTATGTGCATCGGAGATTCATACGCAATTGAGGAATAAGAGAAAGCAGAAAAATGAATCTCTTATGGAATATCTTTACCGAATTATTGAAATAGGTAGGCCCATAAAACTTGATGACTAGATGAGTGTAGTGGATTTCTTCATAAAGGGCATACAAGATACGAAAGCAAATAAGACAGTCCTTTATGCAACAAAAACGATTAAGGAATTAATAGAACAAATTGAAATATATGGAAAGATAAAGGGAGAAGGAAACAGGGACAGAAAGCAGGACTACAATAAGCAAGACGATACGAAAGAAGATATTCAAACAGACCGAAAAAATGTTTCAAGTGCGGAAGCGAATCTCATCTTGGAAGTATCCAGAACCGGTTAAATGCTATAACTATCATCAAACAGGCCATATTGCTAGACAATGTAAAAGTGAGGGGCAAATTAAAGAGGAAGTCAAAGATAAAGTAATCGTGAGCAACGAAACGAAACTAGGAAAAGGATATCGAATCATTTACTAAAAGCAGTAAAAAAAGAAAGATTTAGTTTCCCAGCAATAACAGATATGGGTTGTGACTTAAGCTTAATAAGAGAAGATATGTTTGCCAAAATAAATAAAGTCCCTTTAGAAAAATCAAGAAAATTTACGGCAATTGTGACTTAGAACGGGAAATACGAATTTAGACATGCGGCATTACGAACACTTCAATTGTGATTAACAGGTGCATTAAAGAAGTTTTGAGGGAACATGGAGACTAAAAGAATTTGTAGAAATAGGTAGCAAAGCTGGATTACGTATAAAATGGGAAAAATGTCAGTTTGCACATGAAGTACCATTGTTTTACGTACCTCCTGCTAGCATTAATGATTTCTTCCTGAATCATAGTTACGCCGAGGTCTTTGTGAATTTCTCATTGGTTGATAACTTAGATCTACTGTTAAGAAGCGGGTATAGCTGCTTAAATTTTAATTTTAAAGTAAGGGCAATAGGCTGATTGGTCTGTACG
>JBAMAW010001652.1:0-83519 GCA_037043295.1 Amiota minor
AACGACGTCGACATCTTTCAATGTAAAATAATTTAATTTTGCATTTCTATTTTTAAAGCAAAAAATTCACACTTGCATAATTAATAAGAAATTTGTTTGTTTGTTTCCAAGTTTCTATACATAAAAAATTACAATAAAATGTGTGAAATGTACTAGAATCCCATCTCAAGATCAAATCTTTTAATATTTTGAGTTTGTAAATCCTTATTTCAAAATGACAAATAAAATTTCTTCAATCAAAGAAACAAATATAAAACAATTTAAAAATATTAAAGAAATATTTTGCATATTTTTAATTATGAATACTTTTTTTTTGTGTAATTTTTTTTGTTGTACTTTTTTGATATTATTGTAATAAGAAAGAAATCTTTCTGTTGTCATTTATTGTGAAATTGTTAATAATATTTTTATTTTATTTTATTTTATTTTATTTTATTATTGTACTTCAGCCAAAAAGTATGTCAAGGGGCAACTTGTCAGTCATTCAGTCAGTTAGTCATAAGTGATTTAAAATTATTTTTTTGTACCATTTTTTGGTTGTCAAAAAGAAAGAAATTGTGCAAACATTTACACAGGCAACTGACAATCAGATAAATAGTTTTTTTTTTTTATTTTTAATTTTATGCCAAACCTTTTTGCATACAAAGTATTGAAGACATAATAATAAATTATTGTATTGTATTTACCTGTAAAGAAACAAAAAAAAAAAAGAAATACAAAATTGTTTAGTTGATTTTTTAAATATTGAATTATTTATAAAACTTTTTTATTTTTTTTTTTAATGAAAATTTGTTAAAGTACAATACAATATTTTCTCATATTTAAAAAAAAATAAAAAAAACAAAAGACCATGAAATCTTTTATTACATTTCCCTATGAAATGAACTTCACACATCATTGAAAACTTTGAGGTCTTAGAGGTGGTGATGTTATGACTTCCGTTCAACTGAAATTACAACCAAACATTTAAGTAGCAACAACAACAATGAAACACTTACATAAGTTTATATGAAAAATAAGCCAAGAGACAAGGCCAAAAATTTGTGTACAACTCAGAGAGAGGAAAAACAAAAGCGGCCTATGAAGTACATTACATACTCATATTCTATTTTGTGATTAAGTGTTCCGCGTTTAACACTTGTTGTTGTTGTTACTCCCGACTGACTGACTGTTCTTTCCACTCATTTGATTTGAATTCTTTGCATTGTCATTATTATTTTTACTACTTGTATTAGTTTTCCTTTATTTTTTCTATATTTTTCGTATGTGAAAATTAACTTTATTTTCTGAATTGCGCAAAACTATTTATAAACATGCGTTCATCATAATCATCATCATCATCATCACCATTTGTTTTGTTATGTATTCATTACAATAGTCTTTCTTGTGTGTTAACAACAAAGTTAAGAAGTTTAACAATTTCATCTGTTATTTATAGTTCCAAGTAGTTTGATTCACATTCACAAAAACAAAAATTATTGACATGGCTTTCAATGTAATTATTGTATTTTTATTGTTTTTTCCTTATTTATTGTCATGATTTTATTATAATGACAGAGATTAAAGTCAAGTAAGTTCAAAGCAAATTATTTTCTATAACTTAAAGGTTAAAAGAGAAAACGAATGATCTTATTAAAAGGGAAATAAGTACATTATATTATTATATTGTAACTAGAGTACACAGCCCGGCGTCGCACAGGCAACCGAAATCCTTAAACTTGTGTGATCAGTACGATCATGAATAGAAAAGTTGAATTATATTTTTGGTCTTTCATTCTCGCTTCCCCCTGCCGCTTTTTTTTTTTTTTTGGACAACCGGACAGACACAGAAAAAATTCCAGTGACTTGACAAATGAACAGCAACGTACACCTGGCCTTGTCTTCAGTATTATTGTATTATAGAGTCTTTCAATTTATTCAAAACAATTTGTAGTGCGTTGCACAGCACTTGAAATACTTTTGAAAAAATGAGACGAATCGAATAATTTAATTCAAAAATTGGCATAGTATCCTTAGGGTTTTAACGCAGGCGACCTGATTAATTTAAAAATATGTCTCTAAGCTTTATATGCAACAATAGATTCACCAATTACGCGACAACTGCCCCAAATATCGGATCTAAAACTATCCTATGTCCAAGGCGGGAACCAACTATTCACATACAAAAAATTTCATTGCAATCAGAAGAATGGTATTGCCGCGCATAAGACTCGAACAAACAAACAAACAAAGTTTAATTTTTATATAATAGATATACATACATATTGTGAATCTAAACCATTCTCAGATCCCCTTGAACACACACAAAAAATTTCATCAAAATCGGTCCAGTCGTTTAAGAGAAGTTCAGTGACATACACACTCACAGAAGAATTATATATATAAAGATTTATGACTTCGTTTAACCATTATAATACTACATCTATCAGATGAAACTTTCCACACTTTGAATATTAGATAAGTTTTGAGGGAATGTTGAAAGTCTATTTAAATGATAAGTGACCTATGAAGTACCAATTTTTAAGCTACTTTGTAAGAACATGACTTTCATGAATTTATATATTTCTCATGTAATTTAAACATAAAATATTCACACAATAAGATAAATTGAAGTTCTATATAAAAAAAAAAAATTATTTATAATCTATAATTCGAAAAAATGGTCAAAGAAAAATTGTGTTTCTTTTGAAAGATTAAAAAAGAAATTAATTCAAAGAAATATGATGATGATTGTCTTATTTGATTATTTTTATAATCATGGTAAACTTGTTAAACTAAGCTTCATTAAAGACTATTATTTTGTAATTATGAGAAATCTGCAATTTACTTTTAATTCAAAATGAAAAGGTAAAATTAACAAGAATCACAAAACTCATTACTTATACCAAATTATCAAGGTTTGAATCTTTGAATTCTACTTTTTTTATTATGAAAAAGAAGAAACACGATCGGGTAATTTGTAGATCAACACATTTTATATGCAATATTATGTACTATGTACCATATATAAAAGACGTTAATGAAGAAGTGTATTGAAAGAAAGAATTTGTGTTGTTGTTGCCAGCAGCAGCAACAGAAAATGGGAAACATTAAAAAATTGCAAATAATACAATACAATATCTGTGCACAAAAAAACCAAAAACTTCAATAATCATGGACCAAACAACCAACCAAGTAAACTGAGATCGGATCGGTGACTACACAACAACAACAACAACAACAACAACAAGAGAAACTTGATTAAAAATTCAAGGCCAAATTGTGGCATAAAAGGCATAAACAACAAACAACAGCAACAAATTATACTAACAACAAACAGCATCAATAATAAGCACACAACTTTGGCATTTGACTTAGAATCTTGACTATGTGTGGTGGTTAGTAGGAAGCATGAAGAAAATAGCCCAGCATTTATGTATATTGTAGTAGAAGTTGAACAACAAAAGATACTTTTTCATGTATCTAGAAAATACAAGTCATGCTGTGGCTTGCAGACAACAAATATAACCACAAAAACAAAAGCTAAAAACGTGAAACTTGAAGCTCCACGCTCTCGGCCCGTGGAGTAGAAGAATTGCTTCGAATAGCTGCATAGTTGAGATGAATTTGTGGCGACTCTACTAGAAACCAAGATCAAGGTAAGCATTAACAATCGGTGTTAGTTTCCGAGATGTGGCAAAGCGAGAGCTGAAACATACAAACAAATGATGGAACGAAACCAGAAAAGATATAAGATACCCATAGTTAGAGGACAGTCTATGATGATGATGATGATGATGATGCATTTACACAGAAACTAGTCATGCCACTTTTTCAGCATCATCTCATCATCATCATCATCATCATCATTGTGGCCATTATTATTATTATCAGTTTATAAGTGAATGAGCAAACGAGTGAGATACTTGTACAATGTTATGGTATGGTTATGGTATATTCGTAGATACTAGTGAGTATCGAGCGGCGGCCTGTTTGCCCACTGCACTCATGCACTTGCCATGTGAAACCTACTTTAGTAGCATGTAGAGGCCTCTTCAATTGCTTTTCTCTCTCTCTTTTGTTTTTTACATCTACAATCATGCAACCAACCAACCAACCAACATCATAGAGAGGAACCAGGAGACTTTCGTTAAGCTTTAAACTTGGCTTTGAAAAACAACAGTCACCATACACAACTATAGCAATGGGGACTTTATTGCTGCCCCAGAAGTAAGAGTTATCGCGTTGCACATGGAAAAACTTCATGCAACAATGCACACCAATTGCTACTACTAACAAGCTACAACAACAGAAAAACAGCAACAACAACAACAACAACAACAAGCAGCAAGCGCATCTTGCATCGCGTATCTCAAGTTGCAAAATATTGAAAGTGCTTCGTTGAGCAAGTTTAAGTGAGTTTGTTTGTTTCTGTTCACATTTCTGTTTAAACTTGCTTTGCAACTTTTTTGTTCCCCAACTCATCTCATCTCATCTGTCCCAAGCTCAGTTCTCTCTATCTTTCTCTTTCTCTCTCATACAGCAACCATATTCCTCTACCACTTGCCCTCTCCTAACTCTTAACTTTAGCATCATCTTCTTCTTCATCATCATAATTTTCCATTTTGATTTTAATTTTCATGCAATTTTTTATGCTTATTTTTCCACTTTTAGTTTTCTTTTTCATTCAGCACAACAATGATGATGATGATGATGATGATGTTGTTGTCGATAATGATGATTATAGTTTTTCTTTTTTAATGCTTTACTCTGTTTCTTTCCCCTCCTCTCTCCGCCCTCTTTATAAATTCCCATTTTTATGGTAAATTATTTTTCAATTGTTTTTATTATTTAAGTATTGCATTTTTTTTTTCTTTTTTTTTTCTTAGTTTATTTGTTGGCTTTTATTGTTTTTTAATGTTACTAATTTGTTGTTTGTTAGTAGAAAATCATCATGATAAATCCGAAAGTTTTTCATTTTACTATTTGCCATTATTTCTTATTATTTATTTATTTATTCTTTTATTTGTTTTTTTTTTGTTTTTTAATTTAAATTTGAATGATTTACTTTTGTTATTATTTTATTTTTTTTGTTACTTTGAATAAAAACATAATCAGAGTTTTAGTAATGGAAAAGTGTTCAAAGAAATGTGATTGTGTTTGAAGTTAATTTTCCAAAAGATAAAGGTTTTACTCAATTTATATTCTACGTACAAATAATCAGAAAACACCATTTTCAATTGTTAGAAAGGGGGATGGATGCTTTTATTATGAAGATTCAAAAAGGAAAAATAAAAGTATTGATTATTGAAATTTTGATCTGTTTATAGAAAGGGTTTACATTTAGGGACGATGCTTTAGAAGGAAACTATCCCATTTCACATGGTTTCCTATATTAATAACACTTTAATCGAAAGGGGTATGTAAGTATTACAGTTTGCAGGTCTTGAAGTGAAACTTCTTTAGCGAATGGGAGTAAATCTAAAAAATATGAAAATGAAATGTGATAAAAATCTAAATTTGACGATTTTATTTTATATTGGAGCTATTTAGGCAAATGTAATTGAAATGTCTCAGTGGCGTAGTGGTTAGAGAGTAGGACCTGCAAACCGAGGGCGTGAAGTTCGAGTCCTGCATTGGGAATATTTTTGTTTTTTTTTTATTTTTGCGAAGGGGAGTAAATCCAAAAAATATGGAGCTATTTAGGCAAATACAATATGGAAGTGAAACTTCTAAAGTAGATGGGTCAAGCAATAATACAAAATATTGTAGTGTTATATTGTTTGCAATACAAAAGAGTTATTTTATTTTTTCGGTCATTCGGCCACTTGTTTGACGATCTTTTATCAAGTAAACACAATCAGTAAAGCTTTCCGAGCTGAAGGCCTTTGTCGCTATTGCTCATAAAATATCTAAGTTATAATTTTTAATTATAATCTTAGTTTTATAATAAAGACATAATAAATTAAGCATTTTTTATATCTCTCTTACTCATGCATAAGCATATAGAATCTACGCTACAGACGAGTCCGCACAAGACGCCTCTCCACTCCGTCTCTCAAGCATCATCTCATTTTGATTTTCGTCACATTTTATTTTCTAATTTTTGGATTTACCTTCGCAAAAGAAGTTTCACTTCCATATTGTGCTTTTGAGGGTGAGGCACACTACTTAAATTTTTATTATAAATTCGATTTTCGAATACCCTACAAAAACTTTGAGTCTTTATATATCAGTGATTATTTGGTTTTATAGAATCATCTTCTTATACAATACAAAACTTTCAAAGAAGATGCTTATTTCTTTAAACTTCAATGGTAATTAACATTTATTCTCTATAATTTATTCTTATCCAACTTTTAGAGTGAGATTTCTTTCAAATATTGTATTTTGCTCAGCTTAACAGATCTGTTAATGAAATTTGCTATCGATGTTTTTAGTGTAATATCCCTTCATCATTAGTACATATGTATATACATTCATCTCGTAGAAGATTTTTTTGTTAAGGAAAATTATTTAAAAATGAATTTCTCTCTTTGATCACCTTTACAAGTTACACACATTATGAAATTAATGTTTGTTTCAAATTGCCATTGATGTGGTTGGTGTTGTTCTTGTTGTTGTTGTTGTTGTTGTTCTTTTCATTAACTACCAACGTCACACTTCATAATGATTAATGAATGTTTATGGCAGAAATTATTATAATTTATTTATTATATTTACCAAAATACTCATTCACGTAAACCTGCTGTTTGCTGCTGCTATGAACCAAAATTAAACGAAAAAAAAAAAAAAAAAATGGTAGGGAATTTTTCACAAATTAAGATTTTTTACTGAATTTTAAAAATTATAAGAAGAGGAAGAAGAAACACACAATAATTACAAACTCTAGAGATGAGATCATAAAACAAGATTAGGAATATAAAGAAAGAAACATTTTATTGTATCACTTGAGGAGCAGCACTCTGTCTGGGATTTGTCAAAAAAAGGAAAAAAAAAAAATAAAAAATAATCAAAATAAAATCATATAACAAGAAGGAAGTTTTTTAAGGAATAAATGTGGGGGGAAAAGAATGCATAACATACAACTCAAGAACTGTCAACTCTGCACAAACACACAAAAATTTTGATTTATAGGCCTTTATATTTCTTGTATTGCATTCAAGGGTCCAGGGTCCAACGACGAATACCATACAAGTTCAGTTGAGCTGAACTGTGCTGAGCTGTAAGCATGTGGCGTTGAGAGAGTTAAAAATTATTATACGATATATTGTATGTATGTATGTATGTCCAAAAACAACAACACCAAGAAAGGCTTCATGGTTTAGGACAGACAATTTACATTTGACATTTTGCATTTGAAGTGGGAAACCATGCAAAATACGAAAAGGCTTTTTTGCATATCTTTATCCCTCACTTTTTTATGCACATAAAGTCAAAACTTCCCAAACACTTTTCTCTTTCCGTTTGCATCTTTTCTATCACTGTCTTTAATATCCATAATTTTGAATGTTTGACATCGGTCGCCGGGTCACATAATGTATTATAGTATCTCTTCTTTACCTCTAAACGCATAATTTGCATTTCGCTTGAAACACTCATTTTCGGTTAGTTTTGGTTCGTTTATATGAGCTGATATCATAGTCATATGAAATATTCAAGAGACAGTGGCGTAAGTTCAATGGGGTACCAAAAAAAATTTCATAGATTTTCTTGAAGTGTCTCACTGTTTATAGTCCTTTATATTTTTCTATTCATAAAGCAATCTGAATCAAATTGAGGGCTGCGTTTTGTGAAGGAGTATCCGTTAACTGATACATCCCTCCTTAGCCAACCTGAATGCCTCCGACTCCTCAAAGGCACTCATATTAATGGGAAGCTTAGTGCGGACGTTCCGTCAACATGAACTGGTCCACACGCAGTGAATCCCAGCCTCAGATCATCCCATAATCAGACCTCACATAAGCATGATTACAGAAGATGCCAACCTTCCAGTTGTCAGACAACTCTTGACTATACACGTATATCACTTTCGGATAGGAAGAGATATCTATAAATTTATTAAAAGAATGTTTAGATGAAGTTTTTCATCACTCATTTTGTTCTATCTAAAGGGCCAACTCTTTCTTTGTCTTGTAAATCTCCCATCATCATTGAGAATGGACTGAAATTGGCAACTTTTTATCGAAATCAAGTGACCAACCATTTTTCTATCTTTTTGGCGCCCCTGACTTTTTTTTTTGCATTGGTTTTTATGCTAAATTGATAAAGTTTATTTTTTCTTAAATTATTTTCTTTTTCTTTTTTGTACTCATAAATTTTCGTTGCGTTTGTCAAATGATTCAATTTCTTAACTTTACTTCGTTTATGCATTGAAGAACAAAACAAAACAAAACAAAATCAAAATTCTTGTTAAAAAATGTATTTTTATTGAAATTTTTTTTTTGTGTTTTGTTATTTGGGTGTGTTTGAAAATGCACAACATTTCCGTCCAAATGTCTGTCTGTCGATTTGTTTGTCATTTTTGTTCAAATGAAGTCTGTAGTTTGTCTGTCTGTTAGTCGGTTTGCGCTCTTGTATGCATTTGTCGCTGGCGACACCGAACTTTGATGACTAGTCAACACAAGAGATATGGTGATATCGGGCTGGGCCATTACTAAAAAGATACAAAGTTAACTTGAGAAATTGACTTAAGAATTGAACTCTACCAATGTTGAGGAATCGAATTGAGTTACTACTCGTATATACATATTGTTGTTGTTTCTCTTATTGTTATCTGTTTGATAGGTCTGTCGACAGAAAGTCGGTTAGTCTTTCTGGATTTCTGTCTGTTTGTCTGTGGAACCATTTATTTTACATATGAGTATATCATGTTTGGTGTGGCCATTTATTTGTTTTATGATTTTAGGCAAATGAACTTTAACAGAAAATCAAAACAAATAAAAATATTTACAAAATATGCATTAGTCACAACTTAGATTGAACTCGAACTCGAATATCGGAAGTTCATTTGGAATTTTATTTTTAATGAGGAAAATTAAAATAAAAAGATCTATAAAAAAATGATTCGCATGGTTTGCATTTCATATTTTCAAACTTTTATTTGAACCGGAAACTTTAATCATAAAAAATCAAATAAGAAGATTGCTGAAGTCTTGAAGGGAATTAATTTTCAATTTGAATGAAACGAAAAAATATGTACAAAAATTAGTTAAGATATTTCTAAATAAAGAAACGAAGAATCTCTAAGAAAGCATTTAAGAAACTTTAAGTTGAAGTCATTAAGGAAGAACAAAGGTATTTCTTTGCATTTATTATGTATTTAAAATATTTACAAGTTGACAAAAATCGAGGCAACATCCGCTTGGCAAACTATAACTTTACGGAAATGTCTTGCGCAAAATGATTTAAATTTTTGTGTGCATTTTTGTCTTATTTTTTTTTCTGTTTTGAACTATTGTAATTTAAAAACAAAAATTAAATATCATAAAATTTTTAAAATTTATATATCACTTTAATGGACCATTTTCAAAAATATTATAGAACTAAAATAAAAAAGTCATTCAGATCAAAGGAAATGCATTCTTTATTCTAAAATGCGTCAGTCAACAAAAAATCAGAATGAAAATAAAAATTTACCCCAAAAATTCCTTAATATTTTTTATTTTTTATTTATCATAATTAAATCTAATATATAATACTAAACTTAATACTAATTTTAACGAGTAACTAGCTGCTGGGGCCTACGACTCGCGATTTCATAATAGTTTGTAAGGGATTTAATGTAAAATAATAATGTAATAATGTAATGATTAAATTGTAAGGTTGGATTTTTTACAGAAATTATGTATGTTGGAGATATTTAATGGTGAAGGAGTATTTAAAAGTTGAGAAGGGGATATGGAACCAAAAAGGGAGACCCTTAGGCTCTCCAAATGTTGGCAGGAGTCAAGTAGATGTTTTGCGGTGAGATCAGTTCCGCAAAACGGGCATGGTGGACGATCTGAAGCTTTGAGGAGATGTTGGTGCATGATTTGAGTGTGTCCAATACGCAGACGAATGAAAACTGTGCATGCCCGTCTGGATGAGTTTGTAGGAAGATCGATTTTGTCGCAATTTGGGTTGATGGAAGAGTACCCGTGGAGGAAAATTCCTTAATATATAAATAAACACCATTTTAAATTATTGGATAGAAATTTTGATTCGAAATATTTTTTGTGTAAGAGAGTCTAAACAGACAGTAAAAAATGGGCCAAATGCGAGTCAGACTCATGCACGGAGGGTTCCGTACCAGATTGGGTTTTGTATGGTCCGATTTGACTGATTTGATTTGTATGGAAATTACCCTCCCTAGTGGTCCAATCAAACTGTCTATGACCCCTTTAAGTTTTCAAAAATATTTCAGTTTAAGAATTTGTTGCTGATGCCCGGATAGAACTACACCTTCAGTGAAAATTTCAACTCACTAGCTATTGCGGTTTATGAGATAATATGACCCGAGGACGGACGGACGGACAACGACGTCTCTGCAATAGGGTTCCTTTTGGTACCCTTCCGTTTCGGAATCGTAAAAACACAAAACCTGTTCTAAATATTTTTCTAGGAATAATTTTAGATAAAGTACTTTAATAATATGACACCCCTCGAACTGTTGCTGTCCAGATAGAAATTGAGCTCTCGCCTTAGTATTGACTTCAGATCAATGTCTCTGCTTGTAAATAGATCTTTACTTTCTATTGTCCCGATATACACTAAGCGGTTTCCGCTAGCTTTGACTTCAGCTTAATGTTTTCTGCTATTGAACGAAAATTCAGTTCTTAACATTTTCAACCGCCAAGGGGTTCAGTTGTCTGTTCTTCTGACTCAAGATGCTTTACTTTATCAAAAAATATGTCATATCACTCCAAATCATATACAAGACAACAAAATGAAGTTACTCACCAAAACTGAAAATAATCGCACGTTTATTTCAATCATTTCTTTTGTTATGGTAATTTAAATACTTCATCATCAAACTTCACTTAAAGAATCTTGATCACCGCACTCCAACGAACACGGACATCAGTCCTTCTCTCTCTCTTTGTTTTTTTTATCTTATTTATCTAAATATTTATCATATTTAAAGAATCTTGCACAGGGTTACCCCTAACAGTTTGAATATCTGTTACTAAATACTTATATTAATCTAAGATATAAAACTGAAAATCTGTTTTTTGGTTTGTTCGTTTGTTCGAGTTCTATGCATACAAAGCTTAATCAAGTCATTTTGTGTCAAAAATCACAGGCAATACCTATGTCAATTTTTTGAATCAAAGTATTCAAATCGCCGGATTTTTCCAAAAATATTTCAAGTCCTGTACAATGTATAATACTACAGGTTGTTTTTATATAAATTAAACGACTCTATAATAATAATGAGGACAAGACCAGGGAGGTGTGCATTGTTATTCATTTGATAAGTCAGTTGAATTTATCATGTAACTGTCAGTTTATTCAAAATAAGGGCATCGGGAAGGAAAAATGAAATACCAGAAATGCAAATCAACTTATCAATAGTGATGATGTGAAGAATATCATAATCAATTTGAAGTAACTTTAAATTTATCCAAACTATCATACAACTATCATGATATTTTAAGTAGATGACAGAACATTAACCTTGATTCAAACAGTTTTGGAAAAATTTAATGCACAAATATTAAAAATTGATATGTAAATTATTTAGAATAACGAAAATCAGGCCACATTCCCCTCCTTTTCAATTCGTCCAAAGCAAAAGCAATAAATCAGTAATTCGGTATTTATACCCACATTTGCGATATCCGTTGGAGTTCTGAATGGAATTAAAACTTTTAGTTAAAGGGATTATATCCCATTCTCTTTTTTTAGCTTGAAATAAATTCACTTCATTTTAAGAAAAAAGGTTGACAGAAATCACTTTGGTTTAGTAAGGCAACGAAGGAAGTTTTTAATTTGATTCAGGATTCGGAAGGTCTAATCAGTAATTTATATTTCAATTTCTCTTAGTATAGATGCTATTTTTATGTCAATTTCTTGCGCAAAGAAGTCTTAGTTTGTAGGACGCTTGGTATATTTCAATAATTCAATTAAAATGTAAAAATTTATAAATAATATTAATAAAAATTAAACCAAAAAACTCTTGGACCTTACAAATTCAAATAAAATGAGGACACAACACACAATTTAATGAGTAATTTTTCTTTCATTTTTTTTTCCTCATTTTTTCATCATTCCTCGTTTGTCTCATTGTCAAAAACAAAAGATGAAAAAATAAATATAAATATATATAAAAATAAATAATATATGTGTACTTATTTATATACAACATGATTAAAAAGGTAGGTCTAGGTCTCCTTGGTCTCGTATTTGGAATACACAAAAACAAACAAAATACAATATATAATTTTAGTCTAAAATAAAAAAAATAATAAATATAATGACAGATATAAAGGTACGTAAATTTGTGTATGTATTTATATACAAATATTGTGTATATGTTTATATACTCGACTCGAATAAATTGTAGTACATATTTAATATTATTTTGAGCGTGTTGACAATTGTTGCTGTTTGCTTTTTATATTTATATTTATATTTTTTTTTTTTTTTTTTGTGGTAAAAGTGAATAATGACAACGCGAAATTTGACTTTCGTGCGTGGTTGAAATATTTTTTGTATAATTTTTATTTCTTAAATGATTGATGTGTTTTATAAAAAAACAAAAAAGAAATGTCTGCCTACTTGTTTTCTGTCTGTCTCTCTGTATTTGTCCTGTGTCTGTCTCTAATAAGAGAAATAAAAAGTATTTAAGAAAAAATGAAAAGAAATGGAAAAAATTATTAAGAAAATCATCATCATCATCTGTTGTATGCATTGTTTCATTTATTTTTGTAATTAATTTTTTCTGGAAGTCAAGACATGCAAGTGCTTCGAATTGAATTGTCATTTTTAATTATTTACTTTTGATGTATGTTTCGCTTTGATAATTTGCTTAATAAAAAAACATTAATAATAATAAATAAAGAATTATTTCACAAAGGATAATTTCCTTATGTTCTACTGACATGAACATTTTTAGAGAGAGAGAGAGATTCTGATTGTACTTACAAATTGCAATAGAATTTTATGGTTCACATTTAATGAAACTTGTAGAAATGAAAGAACCGAACAAACACATACCTGCAAAGAATAGAAGAGAAAAATATCATAATAAGTAATATTTTATAAAATTATAAATTTAAAAGTGACAAAGTTTCTAAACGATTTTGGTATAACATATTGTACATTCAATTATAATGATATTATCTGATCAAAGGTGATCACTCTGTGTTTAATAGTTTTATATCTAAAGTTAAAATCACAGAACAATATACAAATGTATAGGAAATGGAGTACAAACTCTGCCAAAAATATATATTGAACACTAATGTTTTGTTAACGTAAGATTATCATAGTGAATTTTTACTTGACTCAGTAAATAATTTTGTGTGTATAAGATAAATTTCTTAAATGTATTCTTCAGAAACAAATCATGTTGTTCTCGACAAGTAATACCCAATTTCATTCATTAATGAAAATCGAGGAAGTGAAATCTTGAAGACATCATCAATATGATCATGTCAGTTAAGGCGCATTTTGTCAACACTTTGTATTTTCAAAGAACCGACGATACATACACATACGAATACATATTCTGTTCAATGTCCTTATAATTGCGCACCTGCCAATTGCCAATTGCCAATTGGATGGAATGCATTTATTATGCGTCATGTGTTGTCAGGAAGAAGAACTCAATATGAAACAAAATGAATGTCAAAGTGTTAGTAGTGGCTTTGGTATAAGTTGCTGAAATTCTCGCCTATTTCTTAAACCACTTCAAAACTATTGAAAAACTAAGCACCCTAAATTTATTAAAGATGCATCTCTAAGATATATTCTTAATCATTCCTATTGCATAGATTATATTGTATTAACTACAAAAATCATACTTCATAATATAAATTTTGAGCATAAAGAAATTATTCAATAGATTCAAAAACTCTAAAAGAGACTTTTTTCGTTTGTAAGTCACATCTTGCAACCCTTAAACCAAAAACCAAGACAAACACTAAGGATATCGAAAAACCAATTAAATTTCAAATGGCTAAATTTATATATTTTTGTTTTTAAAGCGATAAAAATCGTGAAATGTGGCATGGCATCCAACGTTGGCGGCTACTTAAAACCAAACAAGTGTTTATATAATAAGCTTAAAATACAAAATACCGAATGAAAGGTCTTTTTCAAGCAGATGCTATTCTTAGGTTATAACAATAAAGAATGGTACAAATCAACCAAACAACCAACCAACTAACCAATTTTTATCTTGAGAGATTCAGTTTTTATTTAGTTCAATTTTTTTTTTTTTTCCAGTTTATCTTTTTTTGTAGAGGAGTCGGTAAGGCATATCAACACAGCTGCCATATGCCAAACCACCGCCGTCACCATCATGTTTTGTGGTTCAAACTATAAAATGTTTTAGCCACACAAATAAGATCAGAACTGAATACGAAAAACCACAAAGCTAGCAAACAATCAAGAAAAAAGAACAAAGCAACAAACAATAGGAGGAACAGGAGGAAGTAGGAACTTTGAAGTTAAAGGCTTTGGGCCAATTGGAATCTAATTTAAAATGAACGCCAACGGTCTTCTAAAGGATTGAAATGAAATAAATATGTTAAAAATATTTATTTGAAAGTCTTGGCTTGAGCTACCTTTGCTTTTTCATTCAGAGCAGGTGGCTCGGCTCTTTTTTAGTATTCAATTGATATCATCACAAATTTGAACGATCAAATGATAATAATGATGATAAAGAAGAAGAAGTAAGCCAAAATATTACAAAAAAAAGACGGAAGTGGTTAACATTTTGAGTAACTTAGATGGTTCTTTCATTATTTGACAAACTTCTTTTCATGGTTAATATATTTTGTTATTTGGTATCATTTAATTAAATAAATTGTATCCTTTCTTTCTGTTTAGCAAGTTAATTGGCAAATTTCTTTATTTTGATATGCATTTTTTTAAGGTTATAAATATCTAAAGATATAATCTAACACAAAATTGATGTCAATAAAAATGTGGTCAGGCAATTATTATTTGTAAAAAATAATTTTAAAAAATCATTTCTACATTAAAATCTTGATTCAAATATGTAGGTTGTTTGTTTTGATACAATTAAAAAGACTCTCGATCCAATCCACTCATTCTAACTGTTCATTTTATTTTTATCTTTGCCAGTTGTCAGTTGCCAATTGAATTATTGACACATGACAACAATAAAAAAAAAAATTGTTTAACAATTAACACATTTTTGCCATTTTTTGTTTTTTTATTAATAATATTTTTAAGACTCTCTAAGTAATTGTTAACCCAGTTTTTTGAAAAATTAAAAAAAAAAAACAAAAAAAAATTGTGTTTTCGTATTGTTTTTATTATTTTGTGTGTGGGCCACTCTTATAAATTATTGTTTGTAAAATCTATTAAATAATCTCAACTTTTACCCAATTTAAATCAATGTGGGATTTGATTGAAGTTTGCACAAAAAAAGTACTCAAAATTATTTGATATTTGTGATATTTATCATTTTTACAGTTTCATGAAAGACTGATCTATAAGCTTTCTTAAGAAGAAATGATATGAAAATGATTACTGAAGAACAAGACTTTGCCTTGCTGAATTGCCACCTTGTCATAGCAAGGTGTCAGAGAATCATGAGAGCGATGCCAGTGGTAGCTAAACTAACAGTAGTGTCTCCTAAGTCAGAAAGTTCGAAGGCGTACGCTGAAGCTGGTGAAGAGTAGTCTTTTATTTCCATCTAATAGTACCGGACTGTAATCGGGACTTTCTTATTCAAATGAGCCTACTCTTTTAGATTCAAACTGTATTCAACGTATTTAACAATAACAACAACTCATTTAGTTTACTTGGGAAAAAAATTTAAGATATTTGAAGTAGCAAATGGATAGTTTGAAATACATAGAATTTGGATCTGACTTTACTGTTTTAGCTTAGTTTAGATATAAACTAATATTCTAAACTTAATATTAGAAATGTGGCCTTAAACTTCCCACTAATTAAAATTCAACGTTAAATTAAAGTTTTTCAAGCATAAAAGAGTCCGACGAAAAAAACAAAAACATTAATTTCCGGGCAAATTACGCACGACATGACAGAAAGAAGAACCTTAACCAAGGAAACAAAAAAACCAAACTTAATGAAGACCAACAACTAGCAAAACATATAAACAAAGATACCATCACAACATCACTAACAAACGCATGTAGTATCTTTTTGTATATCTAAAGACAAAGTTAATGGGCTTAGCATGTTTAACTAAATGAAACGCAAAAAAAAAAAAAAAAAAATAAACAAGATATGCAAAAAAATATATAAAATATTTAGTTTTTTAATAAATTTTTTTGCAAAAATATTCAGAGAATGGTAGCAAGAAAGAGAAAACCAACCATCATCATCATTAAGTATATTTTATGTCATATTTCATTATAAAAAACAAAAAGCAGAAAAAAGAAATTAGATTGTTGGATCTCTAAAAAAAAAAAAGTGTAAAAAGTGTGTTCTATACCCAAAAGTATTTGACACGCTCGAAGGAAAGCAAAACAACAAGGAATATAAATAATAATAAAAATAAAAATGAATTCATAATTAAATGAAAGCCTATGGGCCACACACAAAAACCATGAAAGTTACTCGTACATGGATACATTTTATTTTTATTGTTCTTAATAAACCATTAAGCCAAAAAAACCATATGAAAATATTTTGCGAAAACTAAAGAATAAAATAAGGGAATGTGAAATTAAGAAGCATAAAATTAAATTTTAAATAACTTTTTACACCCATAAAAAACAATGCCAAAAATACTCAAAATAAAGAGATAATAATGTTAATGACGAGGACGATAATGATGGCAACTGTTCTTGGTGGTGTTTGTGTTACGCTTATTTTAGTGTAGTGTAATGCGTCATTTTTACCACCATAAAGTAAAAGACTTTGCTACTTGGTAATGGTTACCAACCATTTCATTTGTTCCCTTCTTTGGTTTTTTTTTTTGTTTCTTAAATTGACCAAGTTAACACGCAATAAACGAGCAGAAAACAGTTTAAGAACGCATGCGCAACTGCTGGTCTCCCTTATAAGCGCTGCCACCCTTCCCCTTCTATTTATAATCAGTGATTCTTAAACGAATATCCATGGAGTTCGAGGAGAATTTACAGGCAAACAATTTTAACATAAACTTTACACGCATAAATATGATTAAAAACGTTTAGAGTTGGAATGAAATCTGTTTAAGAACTTCTGCTTATGTTTTCATGTCTCCATTTGTCTCTCTCTCTCTCTTTGCACTCTTCCTTCTGCATGTCCAATTGTCTTTTCCATCCATCATTAACATCATCATCATTATCATTCGCATGCGAAATTGGCAACCTTTTGGTGCGTAATTTTTACGCTCATTTTGTTTTTTTTTTTCACTTTTGGCCAATTTCAACTTGGCTAACTAAATACTAGCAAATGTTCTTTATATTCCTTATTTTGTACTACTATCTTTCACTTTTTGTTTTGTTTTGCCTTCTCTTCTCCTTTTGATGTTGTATAATACATATTTTATTATTCGTGAGTTTGTTATTTTGCAAAAGTCTGTTGTATCTTATGTTTTCTTCTTTTAACTTTAATTTCCGCATATCATTTAGATTTTGTATCTTTTGTTGTTGTAGTTTTGCTTTAAACTTTTCGTTTCTTTCGTTCTTTTTTTCTTTTTTTTTTTTCTTATTTTCTTAAATTACATTACTTCTATAAGTAATTCTACTATTCTATCGGATTCTCTCATCACCATCATCATCATCATCATCATCATCAACATCATTATGCCAAACACGTTTTGATTTGATCCCACCGCGTCTTGTCTCCAGTTTAGTTCTACTGATTGTGTAACAAACAAAAAAATAAAAAAAACTTTAAACTTGAAATTATCGTCGTCGCCACATCGCCAAGTAATTAAATGTAATTTAGAAATTATTTTTGCCATTGTCATTTTATTGTCTGGAGTTTTAGATCTTGTGTTTTTAATGGTCGTTAGTGTGGCTCCACAAAAAAATCCCCAAATGATCTTTATCGCTTCAAGGGGTACTTCAAGGTACTAAAGTCTATTTTAAAATGAGGATTTGTTTTTTAGAGGTAAGTAGGTTTATGAAGAACACGTGTAGCTTTTTTGAAGTTGTTATACTGTAAAAGAAAAAGTTCAAAATTTCAAATGATCTCGAGTATTTTTAATATTGATCATGACATCAAGATTTGGTTGCCCGAACATACTTTAATAGGGAACTTGATTATTTTCTATAATATTATTGATTCAACATAGAGCTCACAATTGTTTTTAAGAAAATAAGATTGTCATTATATTAAATTGACGAAACATCAACCATAATTAAAGTGTAAAATTGACCAGAACAAAGAAATCGCCCAATTGTATGGAAGATACTTCTCATAGTGGTCCGATCAAACTGAAATTTGGACACCATAAGTTTCTAACCTAAATACCACAAACTGGTAAATTTCAAGTTCCTAGAATAGGGTTGCTGCTGTAGCCCCGATAGAACTGCACATTCTGTCAAATTTCAACTTTCTACTTAATACGGTTCATGAAAAAGACCCCGAGGACAGACGGACATATAGCGTAGCCTCAGTAAAAGAGTTCCGTTTGGTACCCTTAGGATCCGGAACCCTAAAAATGGAAATGTTCCCTTACGTGGGTCTGTGTTTGAACCGATTGGTGTCTCTGAAAAAAGTTCCTTCAATATAAAGAAAAATAAATAAAAAATAAACTTATTCTAAGGAAATCTTTGGTTGACTTTGGTATACTTTCATTATAAATAGTAGAACTATAATACAATCGAAACCGTAATAGCATATTTTTGCAAGAAATACCTCCAGATATGTGATGACTTAACTATAGTCAATTCTCTTCTCAAAACTTCTGTTGATTGGATCTTAGTATACCAAACCAATTTGAAGCGATCCGCCAGTGCTGTCAAGTTGCTGATCAATATGATGCGTACCCTAGGAACGTTTAGATGGATTAAAAGAACAAGACGATTTTTGAAGATTACTGGTGTACTAATTTTGAAGGAACAATTCAGTGAAATTGTTTCTGTGGACACCTAATCAAAACTAGGGCACCCATTTAAAAACCAAACCAAGAAGACTGGAATTCGATACGAGCGGAGTGGAATAGTGATTCTGTTAGTGATCTTGCGCCAATGAATAAAATAAATAAAATTCTCATCATTATTACAAATTTCATCATGATTTACACTGCAAACTATAGAATTGTTTAGTTTTGTACTATATTTCCCAAAATACTAAGGTTTGGTGTTCTGTCGCCTATTCTGAATCAATATGTCCCCCCTAAAACAAAGACTTATCTAGATTTCAAGACTTTTTGTTTGTGTTACCGTGGAAAGTTTAAAAAAAGTTGAGTAAAACCAAAGTTTTAGTTTTAGGTCTTGAAAGAAAAGAATAACAATATCAATTCTTAGAATATGGTGCAAATATAAATCAACCTTAATTACTTCATTGTGTTTATTTTAATTAAGAGCACAACAACAGAAACAATACAAATTAAGTGAAATTAAAATTTAAACAAAGAAAATCAGATTTTTGAGCGAACCATAAAAAATCGCCTTTGGATTATTAAATAAAAACAATAATTAATAATGAAACAAAAACGAGAATTATAATAATAATAAGAACACAACAAAAGCATAAGAATTATAAATAAATTATAGTTAGAATACTTGGCTTCTTGTTTTCTTTGGCTTTTATTTATTACATAAAATAATTTGTATTATTATTATAATTTAGTTTTTTTTTTTTTTTTGTTTTTTAATAATTTCAAAATCTCCACATGAGTGCGATTTTTAATTTGCAGCCCATGCATGGCGGCTTAAATTAAGAAAGCAAAACAACAAAAAATTTATAAAATTAGTTGAAAAAATAGAAGGCTTACTTTACTTACTTCACAACAAAACTAATGAAACCTAATTTAGCAAAATTTTCAACAGGAAAACAACACAAAAACAAAATAAGAATAAAAATAACAATAACAATGAATGTGAACGTGAACGTGAACGTGAAGTAATTACAAAAGAAAACAAAATTAGAATTAAAATCGCGTATCAAAAAGTAGCATGGAGAAGAAGTTAAAGAGGGCAGAAAGAACAGAAAATCATAATAACAACAAAATCATTTATAGTAAAAATAATAGTAAATCTTGTTTCTATGTATTTTACTTTTTATTTTTTGTTTTTGTTTTTGTTTTTTTACCAACATTCAACTCAACCTGCTTTGTTAACCACGTTTTAATTTTTATTTTTTTCTTTTTCATTTCATTTATTCATTTGTTGTTTTGTTCTTTTCAGATTCTATTTTTTTTTATTTTTTTTTTTTGATTTTGTTAACTCATTTTTATTACGCATCAAAAATTAATATTTAACCTTGAACGCTTGGGTCAATGAACGTTTTGGCTAAAAGAAAGAAAAAAGAATCAAAAACAAAAAAAATATTCTAACATCAACCAACCATCATTTAAAATAAAAATCCTATTCATTTTTTTTTTCTCCTCTTCATATTAATAATATTGTTGTAATAACAACAAAAATGGCTCATTGCTGTTATTAATTATAAAATGAGGCTTAAAATATAATAATAAAATAAAAGTTAACTTATACTCAATAATCATTAAAATATGTGAATTATAAGAAAGAAAAATGCCAGCCGGAAAACCAATAATACAAAAAATAAAGTTTAGTATCACAATGGTAAAAAGATACATCCATCGTGACAATATTCCTCAAACTATCAATCACTATTTCCTTATAAATTTGTTCGACTCAGTTCTTTAACTTATATATAGACTTATTAAGAAACAGGTATGTAGACACATGGACATGGTTAGAACGATTCATCAAATCGTGCCGATCATTTCCATAAATGTAAATTGTCTACCCTTTTCCCTTTAACATTTTATTTTTAATTATTGTTTTATTCTATTTTCATACATTTTTGGAAAAAGTTTGTTTCCTAAATCTTTTTTTTTTTTTTTTTTTCACCATTCCAATTTCCTTAGAGACCTTAAAATTTCTGATTGAATATTTCATTTGTTTAATAGACTACGAGCGACAGCAGCCATTCCCGCCTAATTCACCAACCCTAGGCTAGTAGTGTCAGCCAGCTTTCGTGTGACATCTAATTCCAATATTGAGATATGTTGTTGAAAATATGTAATATAATTTATTGTTTTAATAATTAAATTAATTAAAATGAGATGAAATAGAACAAAATTTGTTACTGTTTAAGATTTTCAAATAAATTCTGATTGTGGGAAATGACTTTGTTTCACTAGGTGAACTTGAGACATTTATTGACAAATACATTGAAATCCAAGGCAAAGTTAGAATTGGACTTTCCATTGGGACTAAGAAGAATTTTGGCAGTACAATTATTATTTTGATCAAGCAAGTAATACATTTTAACATGAGGGAAGATACTAAACTGTGCATGTAAATTATTCCAATTGAAAACAAATTTTATTATAAAATTTTCAATACCAAAATCTCCAGCTTTAACTTTTGTAATGTAACTGAGACTCAAACCAATGATTTTGCCATGGGCCCGCACTTGGCATCTTAAAAATGAGTCACTTGTTACTCATAGGACGTAACTACTTGTATAATAATAATACTTATTATTATTATTATTAATTATTTTTTTTACTTAATCATTTTTTAACAATTAAGCCATCCAAAGTCAAACCTCCTATACAACATCAATATCACTGTATTGACTGACGCTTAGCCATAAGCTATGAAAAACAAGATCAATATTTAAGCGCCTACAAAAAGACTTTCTTTCTAATCTCAACTGTATGACACTTTCTTTCGATCTTGTGATGTTTACAACAATATTTAACAAAATTGCCTACAACTAGAGTAGTGAAGGTGAGTGTATAATTAGATGCTGCTCCAATTAAATTAATTCACTAGTTTTGTACATGAAAAGAAAGTTCCACTTTATGGTATAAAAAGCAATTTAAAAACGCATGTAGGCGTTGCAATTATCTTTATTACTACGCATACTTGAATAAAATATTGTAATAATTTGCGAAAGTTTCAAATGCAACGAACAAAAGGAAATTTCATTAAATATTTTTTTTTTTTAATTACTTTAATCTTTATGAAATTATTATAAGTTTATTAAACAAGATTTTAGAGATTTTAATATTTTTATATTGTTAAGAAAACAAAGTAAAAGTTATGTCTTTACTTTGGTTAGTACAATATTTGGTGGTGAGCCCCTCAAGCGATTTTCATTTATCAAATAAATCAAGTGAAGGCTTTTTGAACAAAAAAAAAAAAAAAAAAAGATATAAAATATATATTTTATTTACAATATAAAACAAATAAATATTTGCACATTTTTTGAAAGCCGTCATTAGAGTAAAATAATATTGTACGGTAGTTATGTTCATTCAATTAATCACAATAATTTTGTACGCTTTATTTTGTTTCATTTTGTTTTTTTGTTATTTTTTATTATCATTTTTTATTGTGGGTGTTTTATTTTTTTTTTTTTTTTAGTTTACCTTTTGTTTTGTTACTTTGATTTTTTGAAGGTTTTTCTTTTCATTGCTTGCTGATTTTTTTGCGATATGCTCGTACAAAAAATATATATATATATATATAAAAATACAATACAATAATTTTTTAAAGCACACAAAATTATATTTTTGGGCGTTTATTGTTTGTTTAGAAGACAAGAAAAAAAACCAGACAAATAAAAATGTTACAAGGTTTCATAAAGCGGAAAAAAAATTCCAAATTATTTTTGTTAACCTAGAAAATTGAGTGATAAATGATGGGGTAATTACGCACAAAATGTTAAAATGCTAGTGTTTTAATGCTTTACGTACAAAGTTTTTTTTATCTGTAAAATGATTGGGAATGGAATTAGAATTAAATTATGCTTGTCATAAATTGAAAACATGTTCTTTACATTTTTACACATAGTATTTATTTTTTGTTTTAATTACATGGTAAATACACGCAAGCATTTTGGATTTTTTTTTTTTTTTCAGATTTCTTATTGTTACTAAACTAAGTACGGACGATATATTGGAGTATTCTTCTTGCATTACGCATCAAAATAGTTTAATGATTAGTTGTACCAACCTGATTAACACAACTGCAACAGCATTGCCACCCTTTTATTCTAGTCGTTCAGTGCCAAGCCTCGCCTACTCTTAGTTAGCTTAACCTTGACTTAATTTTTTCACAAGTTGCGATCCCCAGAACTAAGTTGGCCCACAGGCATTGCCTATTTGTATAATCTAAACCTGGGTTTATTACATATTTCAATAGATCTATATTTTTATTATAATTACGTTGTTTTTGTCAATTTTTGACCTAGAGGGGGTACTTCCCGTTGAAACCCCCATTAAAATTCAGGTTCTTATTAGAAAATCTTAGTTTTTTGACCTGAAATTAAGACAGTATAAGCTTCTAATCTATATCCATCAATCATTTAAATTTCAAATCCCGAGGGTTACTGAATAGTATAGCTCCCATACAAACTCCCAATAAAATTACTTTTTTGTTTTTTGTACTATCAAACTGAAATTTGTTTATGTAAGTTCCTGACTAATACTCACATACAATACCCTAGGATTACTGGATCGCATAGCTTCCATACAAATATACTAACTCTGCATGCTCAATCATATTAGCGTAGGTAAAAAAGTTTTCGAGGGATGTGTGAAGAGTATGATAACTTCAGAATAGCCAAAGTTATAACAAATTCATTAACATTACTTTGCTAAAGGAAGAAATCCGATATCTAACAATATTTCCTTGTAAGAATACTATAAAAGCCTGTATATGCTCAAGAAACCTTAAATTTTCGAGTTTCAAAATGACATTTTGGATCTTGAAGTTTACAAAAGATTAAAGAAGAAGATCCTCCTTAATTTATAATAGATCCATTGACATTAGCTTGTCATAGGTTATTAAGTGCTCTATTCTAGAGATAGTACCAGAGATGTAATTTTATAAGACGCAATAAAATTCAAACAAAATTACAAAAAAAAAAAATAAATAAATAATAAATAATAATCCTCATGCAATTTTGTTATACTTTGTTGACATTATTATCAACAGAGTCAACAAACTCTAAGACCTTTTATTTTGTTTTGTAATCATACTATGTAGTTTATTCTATATACACACATTTCGCTTTCATTTGAGTTCCCCATTTGTTCTTTCCCCCACACAACCCAGTGATCCCAAAACACAACACTGTGCCTTATCTTATCAACACAATAAAGAATTGCAAAATTCGCAACAAAAAAAAAAAAAAATGAATAAATATACTACAAATATTTTCAGATTGTATTGCAAAAGCCTTTCAACACAAAGAAACAAAAATATTCCAATTAGAAAAAATAAAAAAAAAATAAAAATATAAATAGCACAAAGGTGCATTATCAG
This sequence comes from Amiota minor, assembly GCA_037043295.1. Lineage (NCBI taxonomy): Eukaryota > Metazoa > Arthropoda > Insecta > Diptera > Drosophilidae > Amiota > Amiota minor. Next base: position 24,597 of record JBAMAW010001652.1, read on the forward strand.
TTGCTAGTCAAAATCGTCATTAATCAAACTCATACTACTACTTACTAACCATTCATATTCATTCACCAATACAGACAAGTTAACCTCAATTTGAACGATCGCGTTTTTGTGCCACTGTGTTATCATTAATTGCCAAAAATGAAAAAAAGACGAAACAATTTAAGTTACTGGGTGATAAGTGATAAGAGCTAAGCATTTTAGTAGAAAAACAACACAACACACCACACCATATAAAGTTAAAAGCAAAATACATAGTTAGTTATGTACATAGTGAGTGTATAGTATTTGAAATTTTTTTCCTATTTCAATTACCTTGAGAAAATTTGAAATGGATTTTTATATATAAAAATAACTAAGCTTCGGTGCATCAAAGCTTGCGTATCTCCTTCTACTTTCATACCTCAATTAATGATCGATTTTTTGTCCATAGCTTAAATAGACCGAAAAGAAATGTGCCAATGTGACGTACGCCTTACGGCCGGATGTTTGTCCGGGCGTCTTTATTGGCTATCAGTTGCTGGAGCATCACTCGGGATATAAATACCTTGGTGCATATTTGGATAGGCGGCTAACGTTTAAAACCCATATCTCAAGTATAACGAAGTCGCTCGGGCAGAGAATTAGGAAATTGTATTGGCTCCTAAACAGTCGCAATAAATTGTCACTAAGAAATAAGGTACACTTCTACAAAGCAATAATTGCTCCTGCTTGGCGTTATGGCTTACAGGTGTACGGCATAGCAGCAAAAACAAATATTGCTAAGGTTAGAGTTCTGCAGGCCAAGACATTGCGCATGATTTCTGGGGCCCCTTGGTTCATGCGTTCAGCGGACCTTGAGCACGATTTGAAAAAACCAAAAATTGGCGACGTGATTATTTATCAGGCCAAGGACTACATTAATCGGTTGGCAAATCATCCAAACAATCTAGCCAGGCAGCTTTTAAGGCGACGCAGAAAGGGAGGGGTCAGAGTGGCGAGGAGGCTGAGAAGATCGCATCCTGTCGACCTCCCTACTAGATCATATTAAATGTTTTGTTCCTTCCCACTTGTTAATATAAGTTGTTTTGTTATTGTTTTGTATATAGTTTAGTTGTTTCATAATAACAGTATAATTAAAGTTTTAACAGAGGAAAACAAAAAATAAATAAATAAATAGTCCATAATAAGTAGATCAATTAGATATATTGTATCTGCTGTAGTTAAATACATATCTTGTATGCTTTATTATTTCAAACTTTTTGTCAAATTGTATTCCTTCAACCTAACAAAAATGGAAGTTCTAATATATTTAACTTAAAGTATATCAGCTTGCTATAGTCATTGTTCCAGTATTCCAGTTCTGAATTCTGTTACAAGCATCACGATAAAATGATAATACCCAAATACGTTAGTGTGATTCATAAGCAAAACATTTTCTTAACCTGTAAAGGTACAAGGTCAATGATATCGTAGACATAAACCCCTTCAAAAATATAATAGTAATAAAAATTACATATTTACTGATGTACATGATTCTTTAAAGTAAGATTATTTTCATATCTTAAAAATAAGATCCCATACTTCTTCTATTGCAATTTGCATATAGAAAAGAAGAAGGTTTTCATTAAAACTTATATAATGAATTTTTCCTAACTAACTTTATTCAAAAAAAAAAATAAAATTTAACTGAAACTCCACAAATTCAATTCCATTAACTGGAAACTTTTTTATACTTAGATAGATGGCATAAAATTTCAACGACATGTGCAGAAAAATGTAGAAAGAAGTGTTAATAAAAAGGAGGGTAAAGAGGAGATACAAAAACGTGCATAACATATAAATTTCGTATAAAATCGATGAAAAAAAGAAAACACAACAGAAAAAGGAAAAAACTCATGGCAACTTAAAGATACTCGAAGTCAAAAACTTTGAAAACGGACGCATCTGAAATTTCAAGATATTTAAATTGAAAAATATAAAAATAAACAAAACAAAAATAAAACAAAGTTTCTTTGATTGCAAAAAAATATTATATTCATTTTTTTTTTTTTTTGCATAGCGACTACTGTACTTTTTGTATACAAAATTTGTTAGTTGCTTTTGTTTTTTAATTTTTTTTTTTTTTATTTTGTAATAAAATCTAAATTTATTTTAATTTTATTGTTTTCATTTGTGGCACAAATTTTGCACGTTTTCGTGTTTCAAACTCAAGTTTAAGTTCACTTGAATTTTATCATACGAGTTTAATGATTTTTTTCTTTTATAGTATTTTTGTTAATACCCTTCCCCAGTATTCATTAATAGATTTTAATAACTTTGATATAATGTTTGTAACACACAATGCAATACAATAGTGGGTGTCAAAATACATAAAATTATTAAAGAATGAAATAATGTTTATAGAAAGTATATATTGAAGTTTAATATAATGTAACCAAAACTAATACTCAGATCTTTAATCTGATATTGTTCCCAGTATAAGAGCCAAAATTAATAGATCTAGATATAGCCTTAGGTTAGTCCGACAAGGACCCAGGCTCTTAGTTTTAAGTGTCCTAGCTGAAGCTTTATACATATTGTACTTTTCCTTAAATATTAAATATTATTCCACTTTAATCACAACTAATTATTTAAAAAAAAAATAATTTGTAATATTCTTGAAATTATATAAATAAAAATAATACAAGAATTTAGTAAGGATTGATTACATTACAAATCTATAAACTGCAATCTAAGTGGTCCATTGTGAATCGTCTTGCTTATAAGATCAAGGAGATTTCATTTAAAAGCCTCCTGTTCATATAAGAATTCAAACACTCTGTATGGATTCAGATGGGAAATCCCACATTAAGTAAAATTTGCAATCCAGGTTTATATTTTGAGCTTAATATTCATAAACCTCTTTGGTTTTGTGGTAAAGGGTATTAAATCCTCTATTCATATGAAACAAGAAACCACATGATTTTAGTACAGTATTTTTAAACATTTGATTCACAATGGAATTTGTACTTGAATAAAATTTATTTCTTTGAATTTTTCTTTCTTTGTGTACAAGCAAGCAATTCGGTCCCCCACTACTCACTCCTCCTAGTTTTTGAAGTTGTGGCATAAATTTTCAATACTTGATTTGTCCCATTGTTACTATACTATATTCGCTATATTGCCATATTGTATCAAATGGAGTTTTGTGTTCCTTTAAACAAACAAAGGTAAAAAAATCATTAAAAACCAATGGAAAAAAAATTTAACAAAAATCATTAGAAAAGTTGTTAAGTAGTTTTGACTTGTCTGAAGTCTGTGTTCAAGCCTCAAGTCTTGCTTACTATTGTACTTTACTGTACACGAGCAACAATTTTTGGTTGCCGCAAATTATTGTATATTTTCGCATTAATCAAGAGACATGTGTGTGCATGACTATGCTTTAATTTTTGAACATTACCCAAATTCATACACACACACACACACACACACACACACATACACACACACACACGTGCATGTATATAGATCCATAACTTGCGAATAAAATAAGACATTACATAACGTTGATTTTTCATAAGGTAAAGGTCAAAACCTTTAGATGCATACAAGTTTGATTGGGACTTTTATTTTTGGCTTTAGTTCAAGTTTATATATATTTTTATTGTACTTAATTTTTTTTTTTAAGAAATAAGTTTTTGTTTCTTTGTGGGTGCGTTTTTAATATACCGTTAAAATTTGTATTAATCAGAAAACATAAAAATTAAAAAAAGAAGTTTGAACTTTTATTTCCTTTATCTACAATATTTGAAAAATCATGTTTCCTTTGCTTTGTTCAAATTATGATTAGTTATACTATTTAGATTTGAACATTATTCAATTCAAGGTTAACATTTTATGATACTCGTAGGTTTGACAGATTGTTTGATTATTTGATATACATTAGCTAACTATTAACCTTAAACTATATTTATTAAATGGGCATCATAAGTTGACACTAAGAGGAACAATATCAAATTGACTTCATTAATAACTTCATAAGTCTCGAGATGAACCCTATTGCTATTGTATATCGAAAAAAACTACTAAGACAAGACCAAACACAGGCTTTCGACCGCGTTTGATATGATGGGCTGCTCAGTAAATTGAAGAGTTTGTTGTCACCCCAACTATGGTAAATAGTGTACAGTTACCTCAATAACAGGGCTTTTTCAGTGGTACTGAATAGTGTAGGCTATTCGCGCATGTGCCACCCCCGGGTAACGGCTCAGATTTACTGCTATAGGATCCTCAGGATCTCAACACAGCCACGTGTACAGACGATGCGGCCATCCTTGCCAGAAATAGGTGCATTTATGAAACCACGGACACCCTGCAACAATAACTACATAATTTTAATATCTGGACAAGAGATTGGAATATTGTCATTGGCATTGGCAAAAAGATAAAATGTGCCAATGTGACGTATGCCTTACGGTTTTATGTTTGTCCGAGAGTCTTTATTGGTAACCAGATACTCGCACACCACTAGGGATACGAATACCTGGGGGTGTATTTGGATAGGCGGCTAACGTTCAAAACTCATATTTCTGACATTACGAAATCCCTCGGACTGAGAATTGGGATTGCATTGGATTTTAAACAGTAGAAATAAATTTTCTTTGAACAATAAAGTGCACATCTACAAAGCAAAAATTGGCCTTAAGATTTTCAACTTTCAAATTTGTAGACATTTTTATTTTAAATACTAAATTTCATGCGAGCAACTTCATCTTTTTTCTATGGATAATTTTAATTCTTCAATCATTAAAATTTTACGGTTGTGCTGGGAAATTTACATGTTAGACAAAAACTTCACTGCAGATCATTCATGCATTCATTCATTTGTTTTCTTAAACAACTCGAAAAAGGTTGGAGAACTTGGCACGATGGATCCCCATGAACTTCTCCATATTATCAAAGTTTAATGTGTCTGATCTTTACCCGATTTCCTGTAATAACAAAGGACCTTTACAAAAAAAATACCTGATACATGTAACGTAAAAATACAATTTTTGTTTAACTTTACCAATAATTTCAATATCAAAATTACAAAAATTTATTGATTTTTTACGTTTTTACCAAAGAATGGGAAAACTTAACAATAAAATTACTATACTCAGACGATGACGATATAGTTGTAGAACAAAACACACATATTTACTATATACATATTTACTATATACATACTCTTGATTAAATATTTAAGTAGAGAACAAACGACAATAGTATTAAATGGGCAGGATTTGCCATTTGGTCAAATAACGTGAGAGTGGAGAGAGGAAAAACGATGTGTGTAAGAGAAAATTATATAGAATTATTTGGAAACACGCAAAGTAACAATCAACCTCAATTGGGCAGTCAACTATAAACAACTTGAACTCTACTACTGCATAGCATAGTCAAAATTTATACAGTGTGAGTTTAGTGTGGCAGAAGTTTTGAAATAAATCAGAATGTCAACCAGACCAAATCAAGTGAGAGAGTATATACATAGTTTGTAAGACCCGACCCTGACATGCAATAGAAAAAAAAAAAGGAAAAAAAAAAAAGGAATTATGTACATATTGTATATGGAAAGGAAAAATACCAATAGATAGAAATAAATACAGCTGACATTTAACTGAAGTCACGACAAGTTAACTTCGGAGTAAATGTGATGGACACGGTTACATGGTTCCTCTTCTGATGATGATAAATACTAAAGTACTCAAGTAAAATTATAGTTCACAGACTGTTGCGTTTTTTTTCAACGTCTACAATTTAAGTAAATTCAAATTAAAGATTTCTCTATAGACAATAAAACTTAAGATATGGTAAAGCGGGCTTCTGGACTTTGAAATGGAAGAGTTGAATGAACCACCATAACAACTTACTAAACTGAACTGAAATAAACATTTTCATTATTGTTGTATAGTATAAAAAAATAATTAGCTAAAAGTGTTAATAAAATACTTCCGGTCCTTGAAAAAATAAAGAAAAAGCCAAGTTTTATTGAACAAAATATAGTGTGTTTTGTTTCTTTTAAATTTAACCCTGAACTTGACTTGTTTTAACTTAGAGATATTTTACTTTAATTTTGCTTTGTTTTTTTTTTTTCGCACAAACTCGTGAAAATCTTTTTATGAAAGAAATGACTAATTTTCAGAAAATCATAATGGAAAAATAATGGAAGTTTTTACTTTACTACTTATGTATTTAAATTCTGGTACCTTAACTCATTTTTGGTATTTAAACTTTTCAAAAAGTTCGTGAACTCTTTGCCAAGTGTGAAGGTTAAATAAATTGAGTTAACAAACATTCAAAACTAGTTTCTCTCTCTCTATCTATCTAATAAAATATTAAGTCGGAAATATTATACAACAAATCTCTGTATGTTTATGTGTTGTCTATATGAACTTAATTTACATACATAAGTCACTCAAGCAATCATTAGGTTGGTTTAGTGACTAAGAGAAACTGGTTTGGCACAAAGGTTTTTCTTTTATATTATTGTATATACATATATTTTTTCAATCTATTGTAAGATAAGCTTTTTATAGGCCTAAAGTGCGTACGAGTATTCTTTCAGTTTGAGTTTGGTAATTGAAAGAGTAAATTTGGTGACTGATGGAGAACTCAAGAGAGGCTCAAGCATCTATTTATAGAGATGAAGAGATCATAGTTTGGAGTCATCGATATTCAATGAATACGTCATTTCCTTGGAGTTGACCTTGTTCATGTGAGAGTATCATTCAAGAAATTGTAAGAAACTCTGGGTGTATCATATGGATCAAGATGATGGAAATAAGCTAGTCAAGAAATCATTTATCAAAAATTAATCTTCTTTTTTACTACTGATTTGGAGAATATATAAAAAAAATTTTAAAAGGCTCGCCCTGCAGATCCTCTGTAGAGTTCACTTGTCATTATTATATGTTGAGATACTTATGATCTCCTTTGATTACTTGAGATTTTATAAAGAATTTTTGAATTATCCTCATCCCTCTAGTTCTACACAAGGGAAATTGAGAATATATTCTATTCTACGACTTTTATGATAATAGTTGGACGAGTCCTAATTTTACTCTTTAGTATAATTTTATTTCTGATTAAAAGGTTTATTATCTTTGATGACCTAGAAACAAACAAGTCAATTAATCTCTTTCCCCTCTGCACTTTGCCTTTTAGTACAAAAATTGAACAACCAAATAAAAAAAATAAATACAATAAAATACAAAATGAAAAAAAAATATGCTCACTAAACATTGACCCAAAAATGCCAATAATTGAAACCGCAAGAGTATGAAAAAAATACCACAATAACAACTACAATATAAATAATAAATGAAGCATAAAAAATATAGAAAGAACGATTGGAATAGAAATGAATGGAGAGAAATTAATGAATGAATGAAAGAAAGAAATAAAGAAATTGAGTGAGACACTAACTGTCACTTACAAATATCACACAAACATCATCATCATAGAACAAGAAGAAGATGTTCCACATTATAGAAAGTGAAATTTTATAAAAAAAAAAAAAAAGCCAACGGAAAGAGAATAAAAGAGAGAAGGAGAAATTGTGATAATGACAGAGTGAGAATTTATGTATATGTGCTGCACTTTTCTTATCAAAGTAAGCTAGAGGCAACGACAATGACAAACATACAATGTCAGTGGCGCGTTTTGGGGAGCAAAGTATGTACAATAAAATAATGGAACTCCTAACCTCAAATAACTAAGATTTTATTATTGCCGAATTATTTCTTGATATAATTACAAACTTTTAAGCTCTTTTTTTTTGGGGATTAAAATCTTCTCATAACAACTTAAGATTGCCTCCAAGATTTTGTTATTTGTACCTATGTAAGTGCATTTCTTTAAACATATTGCCCCCCTCTTAGAAACAAACTCTCCTGAAGCAAATGCCTATAGCTTAGTTTAGCTTATATTTTAATAGAATGACAAAGGCAGCATAAATGTCATGCTGAGCTTATCGATTGTGGAAAAGGGAATCTCATCTCTTTGATTCATTTAATTCAATTTGCATTGTTCTTAACCCAACAACATCAAGTGTAAATGAGATACTCATATGTACATATTTCTTATTTTTATCTGCTATTTTGTTTTTTCTTTTTTTTTTGTTATTAATCAGCACAAATTGAATGAGTTGGTTATCATTTTAAGCTTTTTATTGTGTTATTAGTAAACTACTACTACAGCAAGAAAGAAAAGTAGGCCAAATATGTATAGTGTTATATTGTATATACATACATACTTATAATATATCTAGATGTTTGAACAACCCGCACATAACAACAACACCAACAACTTCGGCAACAAACACAAAAATCCAAAAAAAAAAAAATACAAAAATATAAAAACATACAAATAATTTTCGGGTCGCACGCATTTCCGTGTACGATGAAGAACATAATCATTTGGGGGAGGTCTAACAACAAACATCACACAAATCATACGTCATACGTAACACCTACATACACACACACACACATTTACAATACATATATGAAAGAGAGAAATATTTAAAAAAAAAAATGCTCAACTATTATAGTTTATTTTTCGCTTCAATCGTTTTTGGACTTTCGTAACACCAATTTTTTGTTTTTTTTTTGTTTTTTGGACAAGTGGCCCCGTGCCAAAGGTGTCTTTAGGCATGCCCCATAGACTCAATCATTCTACAGAATTAAGGAAAACAACAACAAACATTACAATAATAATATAATATAATAAAAATAATAATTTTCTTGTTTTTGGTGGCAACAAACCAACAAAATCCACAAAAGTTTCGTAATGACATAAAAAAAAAAATATTCCATCAACTATTTTGGGTACCTCTTCTCTTACTGATGTCCCCGCCGCTGACAAATTCAGAATGGAATGTTTCTCTCGCCCGCCCTCTCCTCTCTTTGGCATTCGTCGGTCTCTTTTACACATTTGTAATTCGCGATGGCCTTTTTGTTATTATTTTCATTGATGTTGTTGATTTTGGGTGCGTAAACATTTAGTCTGTCCATGAGTTAAACATTCATGGTTCCGTCTCCTCTCTGTTATCATGATAAATAGGTAAATATAAACAAAATCAACAACAACAACAACAACAAGAACAAGAACAAAATGTTTTGTCTTAAATACCCTACAATGAATATGATAAGGTATTCTTGACAGAGCCTCTCAAATTCAGTGGTCAATTTGGAGTATTTAAGTTAAAATTTTGGGTTATTTAACAAAATTTGAAGTATTCAATGAAAGACTTTGAGTTCTTACAAAAATTATGTCCCAACATTGAAAATGAAATATACTTTTAATAAACAATCTAAAAGTTAAGAGTATTCGAATTAAAACTACAAATTCTTTCAAACAATTTTGTTCTTGTTTGCCTTGCATTGATAATTGATAATGATAAGACATTTTTGTTATACAATCAAAGAATGAGGAAAATATTTGAATAAAATATTCGTGTTTTTTCCGGAAAACTTTATAAAGAAAATAATAAGGAATTTTTAATAAAATGTGTAAAGAAAACAAACAAAATTTTGTAAAATTTGTTTGAAAACTTTCATTAATAGAAAGTTGAAAGTCTATTTTGAATCAAAACTATAAATTGAGATTAAATTCAGAAGTAATAATAAATATTTAATCATAGGTTTGTATGGCATCATTTTATTATCATAACCAGGAATTTAAATAGAATTTGTAGAAATATAAATGAGGTTTCGTATTCAACTTTTACAGATTGATTAATCCAAGTATAGGGCATAAATAATTTTTGTCAAAGGAAGAAGTCTCTATATTCTTATCTTTATTTTACTTTTTTAAGATTCTGTAAATTATCAGTATTGCGCCTGCCTCCCTTCTGCTATTGTTGTTTTTGTATCCACGAAAAAATTGAATACGATAGACACAGATACAGACAAAGTAATATTCTCTTTGTTGATCCATTTATTTATTTATATTTTTTATTTCTTGTGGCCTAGTTTCGACGCCTACCAGACTTATCCCCACCCAACATTGATTGATAACAATCATAATTTTCTCCAAGAATATATTTTAAAAATAAAAGTCCTTTACTTATTATGGTTTTATAAACTTTTGATGAGGTGTGTGTGGGATTTGATTTGATTTGATTTGATTACAAAACTTTTCTGCCAGTTTGGAATATTGAAATATTCTAATAATCATTCTATTCAATTTGGACTTTATGAATTCCATTCAAGTAAATATTTTTATCTACATATTTATTGAGAGTTTTCAAAAGAGATAACACTTATAAGTTGGAATAGGAAATTCGTTTAAAACACAAACTGTATTTTAGGATACATAAAGAACTAGCAGAAGATAAGAATTGTTAAATACGTAATCAATGAAATTGAGTACTCAAAATTAATTTGATAGACATTTCCTTAAGAAATTTAATATATAAGGCTATTTTTTCACTAGTAATAATTTTATAAAGTTTATGAATGTACAATATATAAACCCAATCATGAAAAAGAAGTTTCAAGTTTATATAGTCCTAAGCGACTATTGAAATAGGCGATTTGTTATTGTTTTTATAACCCTTAGATGTTGATTGTATTCAGCATGAAAAACCGACGAAATTGGATTCTTCAAGACATACAATCGGTGACAGAGACTTATAAAAATGAGTAATTCCATTCTCTTTAATATTCAACCATAAACAACCTTGACTCCAAAAATTCTTTACCAGACAAAACACTAATTGATATACCCACCCACGTTTTGACCTCCTCATAAGCATTTAGTTTAATGGTTTTTACTACCTCAAAGAAAACAAAAATTATGGAAATTTCTTTCATTTTTGTGGGTCACGTGTTTCTTGTAAGGATTTCTTCCAATTCTATTTACTTTTGCCTGCTGCATAAAATTCTGTAAAAATTTAAAGAGAACTAAAATATAAAATGAAAATAAAATCTTTTCTTTTTTTTTTTTTTAATGTTAATTGAAGAAATGACGTACAAAAAGCAGACAATCAAAATATAATACAGGCAACGTCTGGAGCTTAAAAAGTGCCTACACCCTACCCAGAGTTTGATGTCTGTAGGCCCCCTGTTTAAACACACTCAACGACATAAAAATGATAGCAGCAGCAGAGAGCAGCAGCAGCTTTGAAGGAAATAAGAAATGTTGATTGAAAGTCGCCGCCGACTGACTGCTTCGGACGATGGGATGTCTGTCTAAATATTAAAGTAAACAAAGTAGTGAACGAAAGAAGAGAAAGAAGTGAAGTGAATTGAAGCGCAATAACGTACAAATGATTGAGAAAGAATCCCATCCATGTTGGGTAGCAGGCAGGCAGGCAGGCAGGCAGACACAGTTGGTGATGTTTGCTGGAGTAATTGAAATAAATTTATACTAACAAATGTTTACACACAAAATCGACAATGCCACACTAAATAAGAAGAGAAAACAGATGACGACGAAGCAAAATAAGAATAACATACAATAATTATGAATTTTCTTGGCGAACACTCACGCACGCAATCACTCACGCAATACGTAAAAAATGCAATGAAACAATTTTGAATTGAAACGTATAATTTTTATGTAAATAAAAACAATAAAGAGAGTAGAAAGCGAAAAGCAGAAGGAATGAAATACTTCAAGAAGATGTTAAAAACCAAAAACATAAAAAGAAAGTTGTTTAAATGTGCAACATAAGAATTCTTTTTTTTTTTCTTTGTGTTTTTGTTTGTTTGTTGTGGAATCCGAAGGGGGCAAGTGAAAGGCGAAGGCGGATGAAAAATGACGATTGCGCGTGCTATGGTCTGTTTTTTATTTAATTTTTTTTTGTATAATTTACATTTTACTTAGGTTTTTTGTTTTTTTTTTTTTGTTTTTGTTTTCTTGATTGAATTATTTACGTATCCGACGACAGCTGAATGGGTTTGTGATAAGTTTAGCACCTACTGCTGATTTTTGACCCACTTTAAATATTTAAAGAATCTTAGTTGGTTGCTAACCAATCTTCTCTACTATAATTTCATTCCGATTTTGTATTATTCTTTTAGTACCTCTATTTGATTTCTGGGCTTTGTTCTTTTTTTTCGGTTTTTAAGTTTTTGTTTATGAAATTCATTTTAAGAAAATGGGAGTTTTTGAAAAAGAGATATTTAGGTACTAAGTATTTAGTAATACAGTTACACGTACTAGTCAAGGAAATTTTTATTTAATAACTAGGGTATCCTGCCCGACGTCGTACGGCCAATCGGATTCCTTAAACTTCACTTTCAGTAGAACGCAAGTGGATTGGGCCATACCTACAGTTGCGGTTTCGCACCATCGCTATTAATAAGTTGAATTGCAATTCTGGTATTTCATTTTTGCTTCCCGCTGCACTTTAATTTGGCTAAATGGATAGTCAGTCACATTAATAATTCCAGTGACTTACCAAATCCACAACAATGCACAGCTCCCTGGTCTTGCCTTAAGTGTTATTGTATTATTGAGTCCTTTAATTTATTCAAAACTAACTGTAGTACATTGCGCAGAATCAGACAAATCAAATGCAGTATTTGATCCACCAATTTCTCGACAACAGCGTCACATATCGAATCCAAAAGTACTCTGTTATGTTCAAGGCTGAAACCAACCATGCACGCATTCACAAAATGTCATTGCAATCAGATGAACGAACGGTATAGCCGCGCATAAGACTCAATATGAACACACATATAAAGAATATCGGTTGTAAAGATTGTAAAGTATAAAGATTGTGAATCTAAACCATTCTCAGATCCCCTTGAACACACACAAAAAATTTCATCAAAATCGGTCCAGTCGTTTAAGAGAAGTTCAGTGACATACACACTCACAGAAGAATTATATATATAAAGACTACTAAAACATTGATGGCATTTCTTGTTCTTTTTTTTTTTTTTTGGACACTTCATCATAGCATCAAAAATTCTTATATTGATACTTAATAATATTGGTCAAGTACGAGTCAGACTCCAACACAGAGGGGTGGGGTTTGTATGGGAAATACTCTCCTACTGGTCCGACTTTACTGATTCCAACAAATGTTAATTTCAGTTCAATAGTTAAAAAATATACTTTTTCGTATAAGAACCTGAATAGTAATGGTGGGTTTTTATGAGAGGGACCCGTCCTAGAGGTCTGATTTTACTAATTCCAAAAGATGTATAGCGTCTGTATCAAAAACTGATAGTGTCTAAATTTCAGTCAATAGTCAAAAAAAAAAAAAAAGAGAGAATTTTAATGGGGGTTTGTATGGGAGGTACATCCCTTGTGATCCGATTAAACTGAAATTTCACAATATAAATTTCTGATGTATAGCCAACAATCTTCTAAACTGCAAGATCGTGGGATCGTATAGCTGTCATACAAACCAAAATGTTTCTTGTATGACGACTCCTTTAAGTTTTTGAAAACATTTTAGTTTTAGTATTTGTTGCTGATGCCCGAATGGAACTACTCATTCTGTGATTTCAACTCTCTAGCTATTATGATTCATGAGATATGACCCGAGGACGGACAACGAAATCTCTACATTCGGGTTCCGTTTGGCACTCTTTGAGTACTGAACCCTAAAAAATTAGTACCAAGTGTACAATAAGATTATTTAAAAGTTCAAAATGTTATTATGTCAATTGATGGAGTTCTTTTTTTAAAGGATTTTCACTTCTGATAACACTTTGCTCACCATTTGTATCCGATGTAATAATAAAATTATAGCAGGAAGAAAGAGAAAGCATACCTGTAATGAAATAAATATTTATCAAAATTAGTACATATATATACATATTTTCCATTTCAATAGAATGTTAAAAATGTAAACATTATTATATCAAAACAACAATTTCACTTCAACAACAATAAATTCAATTTCAAAATTTATCATCATGTTGCAAAGGCCCAGATTCTTGATTAATATTTAACTCTAAATAAAGTGTACTCTAGTACAAAGTATGTACTACTTTGGTTTGTTCATTTAATGGACAAAAGTTCATTTTTTCAACGAATTTTATCTTATTTGATAGAATGATTCTTCCGTTAAAGTAGGAAAATTGATATCATTCAAATGTTAGCCGCGGCTGGCTCCTGGAACACCAATTTTCAAGCACATTGTTCACTGTTTCCTGGTCAAATTGGGCAATTTCGGCTCGAATGTTCTATTTCCAGTGATCGATTGCTTAGGAATTGTCGTCATAAACTTTATCCTTCAATGCACAAAAAAGAGCCGCCGTCAAATCGCAGGACAATGGCCAAAACGGCTAATGACAATGTTGTTGAATCTTGTGCGTTATAATGCGCCGTCTTGTTGAAACCATAGCTGATCGAGATCAATATCTTCCAATTCCTGCCACAAAATGTCAATTATCATGTCTCGATAGCGTTCGCCATTGACAACCATAGCGCGACTTTACGCATTTTCGAAAAAGAAAGGACCAATGACGCTTCCACTCCAAAATCCGCTTCTCACAGTGAATCAAATTGGATGCATTGCATGGTTTCTGTACGAGAACGTGTAGATTTTCCGTTCACCAAATTCTGTAATATTATTTTGTTTGTTGAAAATGGTGTTCGTCAAAATCTAAGTCGTCGTTGGCGGCCAACATTTGAATAAAATTAATTTTCATAAAACAATCTATCAAAAAAAGGAAAATTTATTTAAAAAATAAATAAATTTATCCGTTTATAGATGAAACTAAAATCGGACCAATAGATGGCCCACGCATTAATACCAAAAATAGAAGAGAATAGGTCTCATAATTTATCATAGTTGGGGCACCCGGTGAAGTTCTATATTCTTTAACTTGTATTGTATTGTTTGTATATAGTAATTTAGTTCACGTTGATTGCATTGAAATACCTTCAGAAATTTCTTTGCTTTTGTCATGGGTTCCCACTGTGTCAATGCACTTGTTAAAAACTAGCAACACTATTTCTGGCTCACCTGCATCTTTTATAGGGTCACCCACTCAAATTTCCTTTTGACTGGACATTTCCTTACATTAATATAATTAAGTAAAGAAAGTTGTAATATTACTTTATGAAAACGCAGAGGTGTCAATCCTTCTTCACTTTAAAAATATAATATAATCTTAAGCAAAAAAAAAAAAACAAAAAAAAAAATAATTATAATAAAAATATGATTCCATTAACTGTGAACAAATTAGTTAACTTAAACTATAAATTATTGCATTAAATATTTTAATAATTTTTTATTGAAATAAATATTTTAAGAATGTATGACAAAATTTGTTAAATATTTTAATTAAATTAAATTAAATTAAATTATATTCATATCACTGGCAAGAAAAGAATTTGAGTCACGCATTCCATTATATGATTTTTATTTTTACACCTACACCCATGCATATTCATGATGACGTTTGACAAATTTGTTGTTTTGTAAATTCACAAAAAAATGAAAAAATTAATAAAATTCACAATTCAATTTATTAAGAAATAATAATAATTATTATTATCTATTATTCATTTCACTTTAGACTTAATTTTTGGTCATCATCACTTCATCAAACTACTCCTCACCTCATTTAATATCAATTAAGTTAACCTTTGTTCTTTAAGTTCTTACGTTTACCTTTCTCTCTTGAGTAAAAAGATTTGTTGATAAATTATACAATTTAGTTGATTTTATTATTATTATTTTTTTTTTTTGTTTCTGTTTATACTTGGAATATTCTTAATTCGTTAGCATTTTTATATTTTATTTATTCGCAATGAAAATAATTTACTTTTTTTTTTAAGTTTCATTGTATTTGTATTTCGTTTTATTCTCATTACAATTTGTGATGCGAAATCAAATTAAATAAAACAATGTGCACACACACATTATTGTATTCTTGTTGTATTGTGTTTTTCTAGTTGTCGTCGTTTATGCTTTCTATTACTTATTTTGTGTCATTAACCTATTAAAAACGTGCATGGACACAACACACACACACACATATATGAATTGTACATAGATACTCATTTCTACGATACACATGCCATGCTATGCATTCATTTATTTAAAATAAAGAGTGCAATTAGTTGGCAGGCAACAGCGGCATAGAGAAAAAAGAATTCGACGTCAACAGTCGTCAGACCATTGCCCGGCAAAATGCACTTGGCCCCACATGGTTTTTTTTTTTTGCTCTTGTTCGATAGAAAAACATATCAAACAACGATTGAGTTGGGGAAGGAGAATAAATGAACGAATAGAGCAAAGTAAGCGAATAAAGGAGACAATGAACAAACAGCAAATAACACCAAACAAAAAAAAAAAACAAAAAAAAAAAATTGTCTAAAAAGTTGTTCATATTAAAGAGAGAAAAACAAAGCAAAATGTGTTGAAACTCATTTGCACATTATTTTTAACTATAAAAATAAATAAATAAAATTAAGACAAATAAAATTGAAAATAGAAATTTAAAAAAAATACTACAGAAAGATCATAAAAGAAAATATTAAATAAATTTGAAATTAAATTGCGCGTTTTGTTTGTTTGTCATGTACTAAGAATGACGTCACAATATACAGATGTGGTAGTGGTAGTCATAGGCGGTCAAATGCCCGGGATCTCGTGCAATAGGGTGCCACGAACACAAAGCGAAGTCTAATATTTATATTTTTTTCTCATTAAAGAAACTTTAAAATGGCCAATTTTATAAAAAGATAAAGTTTAATTAAGGTGAGTCATTTCTGCTCTAGAATTATAGGGTAAGGGATCAGTGTATTGTTTCATGAATTTGTCAGCATGACTGACTGCCTCTGGCGTCCTATAAACATAATCCACCACTGCAAAGTATTTAATTTTTAGCAACATTATAATTATTCAACTTTGCTCAAGGTTTCCGCCTTCCGCCTCCTCCTCCTCCTCCTCCTTCACTAGCCAAAAGCGCTTCAGTAATTGCAGATCAAAATTTATAATCAAGTTGTGGTCCAATTGTCATTAGCGTGTTATCTATCATTGTATCTATAAGGATTTCTTCTCTCTTTGAAAATAATAAATTTATGAATTTTATTTTCATTTTAACAAAATTTTATTTCACAACACACAATTTTTTTATAAAATTTTATTAAAAAACAAAAATTTATCAAGAAAATAAAAGTCTTTCAACTCAACTAAAAATAAACACACAAAAAGAAATGCTAACAGCAAAAAAGTAAATTTTTAGAGCAAAAATATTTAAAACAAAAAAAAAAAAAAAAATAATATAAATAAAAGCAACAGCAAAGAAAGAGAACAACAATAAAAACTATGTCAGTAGTGTGAATGCAAGAGCGAAAGAAGAAGAAGAAGAAAAAGCAAAAAAAAAATATTATTATGAAAAACTGATTAAAAAAATAATATTTAAACAGACGGCAAACTGCGATAAAAAGAATACAACAACAAAAATAATAAAATCTAATAATACATTTGATTAATATCAAAAAAAAAAAAAAATACATAAAACACAAAGAAATATCACACTAAGAGTTCTTATTCTTTGTCTTTCACACTCTCTCTCTCTCTCTCTCACTCTCATTCTTTATCAATCTATGTTTTTCGTCTGGATGGAAAGTAAAGAAGTCTATGTATTTTGTAGTACTTGGAGTAGAAGGAACAGTTTAGATGTAGGTGGTCAGGTATCTCAACTAGATATGTGTTTATGGCTATACTTAAAGAATCTAAGAGATACAAATGTGTTTAAATTGTGCATAATTAAACATTGTTTATTGGGAACAATGAGCTATTTGGAATAATCAGTTTTGGTCTAGACAAATTTTATATCCTAATTTATATCTTGATGCATTCCATCATGATACTTGGTAGATTATTCTCAAGGTGACAACAATAATAGATTGCCTGGAATAAAAACATGGTTCCCCTTGATATAGACTATGTTGCTTAAGATCTCAACTGAATCTGTATAGATTAAATTCATGCGGATCTTGTTGGGAGTATTCGGACTAGAAATATTTTAATACATTTACATATTTAAATTCAGTTTATCATCATAAAATCACAACATTCATCACATATTTGCAATAATCATCATCAGCATACATAATAATTTTTCTATTTTCACCATAACCCCATTCATTATTATTGGGAGTACAAATTAATTCGGTCCGTTTTAGTTTTATTGTGTTCGAAAAAGTGTTTTTTTTTTATTGAAAAAAAAGTAAATAGTACATCATTCAAAGTATTGTCCGCCGGAAGCGACTATTTTTTCCCATCTCTCTGGTAATTTTCGAATATCATCTCTAAAAAATGAATCCTCTCTGGCCTCGATCCAATCATTGAGCCATTTTTCGATTTCTTCAAAAGACCCGAACCTTTGACCCCCCCAAATCGTTATGCATCCGTCGAAAAAGCCAGTAGTCGGAAGGAGCAAGGTGTGGAGAATACGGCGAGTGTGGCAAGACCTCCCATTTCAGCGTTTCTAGGTAATTTGTTATTGCTTATACTGCATATGAAATGCATGACTTTTCAGCAATTTTACTATATGAAACATTGATTTCTTTCTTATTAGAAAAGGCTCCACATTGTTTAGATCTTTCTATAATTTAACCTGCTCTCATATTGTTATTGTATTTATCTACATTTCATCATCATCATTTTCTTGTTAAAAAAAAAACACAAAAAAAAAAATTTTAACTTCGGCTAATCCGAATTTTAAGGGGGTTTGAATGGGAGGTACTTCCTAGTACTCCGGTTCGACTGTTTCCGACAAATGTAAAGCATCTAAAGCTCTCTGATCAAGAACCTAGTTTGCATACATGCAGACGGACATGACTTATTTACAATAATTCATCTGTCTTATACTCTATGTTACAAATTTCATGACAAACTTATTATATGTACATACTGCATGAGGGGTTTAACAAGAAACAATGATGATCTATTGAAGCTTATATAATATGAACTTACATTCATATATCAATCACATCATATGCTTTTAAAATTATATTATTTTGGGTAATTTATATGTCTGATTGATCCAATATTACAATACTTTGTTTCGTATAAATTATCATTTCAAATTAATTTGTGAAAAAATTCTTGAATATATCAAGTTTTTCACACAAGAAGTTTATATGGCAGCTTTATCAATAATTAATAGCATTTCTTTAATTCTTATATGATTTGTGTAAATTATTATTACAAATTGCCTTGTTTGAACATCCTAAGTAATGTAAAAGTTGTACATATAATAAAAACTTATAAAAAGTCGATTTTTTTCCAACATCCTATATACTTGGAAACCATAATTACTCGGTTTAATTTTAGAATACGATATATTAGGAAAATTATGATTAAAGTTTAAACGATCTATCGTAGCAAAAGTGTAGAAGTGTTACAGAGTAATTTAAGTACATTAATGCTGATTACTTCGAATTTCGTGTTGGAACTGCGCCTACCAGTAATCGAGGAACTCTAATTTGGACATAGCTTTTGCTGAGTACGACACATTAAAGTGATAATACCCCATACACGCTAATGTAAATGGTTTACAAGAAAACAAGGAAAACCAACATAATAAATCAAAATCAAGGGGAAACAAAAGAAAAATCCATCTACATACTATGTGAATAAAAAAAAAGCGGTTCTTGTTGTTGCTGTGGCAAGTTGGTTATAGTCAAGTTAACAATCATAGCAGCAAAAACAACAACAACAACAACTTTCACCACATGCTCAATACAAAATTCCAATTGGAACTCACTACTTACTACTACTACCAAATGAATGACTAAGCACAAGAAAGGAAAACAAAAAGACGCAAAGAAATCGCTAAAAAAAAAAAGAAATCAAACAACCAACAACAAACATGGCAAGTTTAAAGAAAAATCAAAAAGAAACATTAAAAAATTAAGAGGAAGAATGAAAGTCTTACCACAGCAATTGGGAAGAAAGTAAAGAAAGTCGTAGAAAAAATAATAAAGAAATGAGAAAATACAAGAGACAATGCAAGAAAAAAGAAATGGACAACACAAAGAATAGTAAACAGAACAAGTGAATTTGGTTTTGCTTTTGTTTTGCTTTTGTTTTGTTTTCTACAAAAGCGAAACTTGTTTTTCTAGAAAAGAAAATTCAAAGTTAAGAGATCAACAAAGTAATGAATGATGAAATTGTAATGAAAGTGAGTTAAGAAATGCGAAATTGTATGTCTGATTATTTTTATTTATTTTTTTTTTTTCGTTTGTCTGCAAAGAAACTAACTAAATGAGATTCAAATTAATAATATTGCAATTTAGTTTATTATTTTCTTTTATTTTTTATTCTTTGCATTGTTGTCAATTTTTAGGTCTATTCAAGGATAATTGTCTTCTAATCCTTAGGGTTTATATCTAATAAGTTTGACAAACGGCTAATCTAAACTTGATTGCATTTTATAGGTTTTACATTTAACTAACTTCCTGAACTTCTTAATTTTCCATAATTTTCAATGACTCTCAAAAAATTCGCAATTACTGTGCGACAATGACCAATTTTCCTTGAGATTTCGCTTATATTTAAGTTTGCACTTGAATAAGCCTTAATTAAGCCCTTTTCATCTTCCGTTAAACGCTTTTTTAGTGGCATATTAATTAAAACCGATTACAAACACGTTTTTCTGCTACCGAACATAAAAATTCAATTGATTCTTTCACTTTCGATGCTCCTTTGAATAAGTGTCTTATAATTTTGATAAGGCTGCAGATACGCAAAAATGCGAATATTCCAACTGAAACTAAAGGTTCTTTTCCCAAGCTGTTCTAAAAATTGAAATTGTACTGTTTTTTTACGGCTTATTCTTTGTACCTTCATTCGCTTTTTTAATTATTTACAAAATATAAACCACACAGATTTGGCGAGGGTAAGAATTCAAATTTTCAATGTGTCTTATAATTGTGATAAGCGCCTTATAAAAATCATTTAAAATAATTTCATCATTTCTATTTTTTTTTTTTTTTATGTTAAAGTGTCACGTTGCAATTCCTGAACTGATATTTTTCTTTTTTTTTCTCATGTTTGCATGATTTTTATTTATAAATTTTAATTTTATAAAATTTAATTTTTAATTTCTTTGAACATTTTCGTTTATATGATTTTTAAAATTTTATTAAAAATTTTAGTTTCTATTTTTTTTTTTTTTTTTTTTTTACTAATATTTTTTAGTTTATTTTTCTAATTTATTTTTAATGAATTTAATTATTTTAAAGCGAAATTATAATGATGATGATTATGTTGATTATGTTTAGATAAAAATGAATAAAAATTCGCATAGAAAATATTTATTAATAAAGAATTTCTAAATTCAATAAAATAAAAAATCCACCTTGACATCAAATTTTATTGCAAAATTTGCATAAAAACGTTAAATAAAAATTTATAAAAAAAACGAAATTTAATTGTACAAATGTCAATTAAATTGATGAGCAAAAATTTAACAAAAAAAAAAAAATATATACATAAAAAAAATTGGACTCAATAAAATTGTATAATTGAATTCATGTTTCTAACATGTGTATTTGTCATTTGCCCTATGGTTTCTCCTCTCTCGTCTCAGTTTCTCCCTTATCCACTCTTCATTATCATCATACTTTCATCTATTTACATTCATAAAAAAGTATCTACTCATCTATTTGATGAGATGAATATGATCTCATTATAATAATTATTGCTCGTGTCATGTCAGTCAGGTGTGTGTGTGTGTGTGTGTACGAATTTAGTTTTCAATTTTGTATTCATTCTACATTCATTTTTTCTTTTGCATATTTATTATTTTTCTTTTTTTTTCTAGTTTGTATTCATTTTCGCTTTATTTATATTCATAAATATATACATTTTTTTTAATTAATTAAAATATTGTTTGAATATTACGTGTTGCCTTCGTCGCTAAGGGGCAAAGTCATATCAACTCGCTTGCTGTCCAATGCAGGCGTCACGCTAAACGCATAAAGGCTACAAAAGTGTCGAAGGCGGAGAGAGAGTTGCCAAGGAAACCGAAACACGCAAAGTTTTGAGTGTCATTATTGTTTTTTTTTTTTTTTTTTTGTTTTAATTCATAATATTTTTAAAGGTGTAGTTTTTATTTACATAAATTTTGAAGATTGTTTTTATATTTTATTTTTAACCTTGATAAACTGAGTTTGTGATATACAAATTTTTAAATTCAATTGAGTTTTTTTATATGAAACTTCTGTGAATTGTTGGTTTAGAAAATTAGAATTTGAATTTACTATTATTTCCATACTCTAAATAATAAATAATAAGAAGTTGGAGCTCATGTATCTCGAAAGCTAGGAGGAAGCTGTAACTTGGCATATAAACTCTATTGGTTCTGAGGCCCAGAAACTGTAGTTACCTACAATTTTTTCTGTATGACCTTAGCCCTCTTTTGCTGATCAACTAAAGAAACATGTATTAACAATATTTTTCCTATTTTACTGGGTCTCTAACATTATTATCGGTATTAGGGGTTAATAATTTTATTCGAAATTATAATTATCTTCTCATTGTTTGGTATTTTTCTTAAATTTATTTCTTATTTATTCTTTATGAAAAGCAACAAAATTATTTATTATTATTATTACTTTTAAAATACTTTAATTTCTTCATAATTTTTCATCATTTTTCTGAGTTGATTTTTATTGTTGTTCTGTTGTTGTATTTTCTGGGTTATCGGAACACTTGAATTGATGACTGATAATAAATTTGTTTCATTTCAGTTGATTTCAGTTGCTATTTTTTATAACATAAAAGTTATTTAAATCAAAATATAATATAATTTTTATGAAGAAAAAACAAGAAATTTAAAATTAATGAAAATAAATAATGCATAAAAATAAAAAAACAATATAAATACATAAAATATTTCTTTATTGCTGTTTTGAATTTCTTAGTTATTTTTAGAATATTTTTAAATAAAAAAAAATATTATAATTTAATATTCTCTTTTTTCAATTTATTATTTTTTTTTTTGTTTTTTTTTTTAGGATAATTTTAAATATAAAATTACCATTTTCTCATCATCACAATTCATGTGCATGGAGAATTAAACCAAGCCAAACTAAGCTAAAAATTCAAAGTCAAATAAGTTGCCAGCCAACTAAAATTGTTTACTTTAGTAATCAAGTGACTTGTGTTTCATCATTTTACACTAGAGCCCCGGTGGGAGGAAGGGAGGGAGATGATCAATGTCACAACTAAACATGAAACAAAAAATCACGTCTAATTAACTAATTAGAACAATTAGTCAAAATGCAATGGAAAAGTAGAAGGAAAATAAGTCAAACAAATTGAAAAGAGAAGAATATGAATGTCAATAACAAAACAACCAACTTGGCACAGTAAAATATTGTCTATCAAATAACTAAATCATAGATACTATTTAGTCCATACGTATGTATATGAATAAAAAAAAAAAAAATACAATACAAAAAAAGGAATATAAATTTAAAAAGTAATAGAATAAATTAGTAGCAACAATGTTTGTATGGAAGGAAGCACGAATGCATGCAATTTCAATCAATCAATCAATTAAAGTGCAGTGCGCCGCACTTAGTTCGCTGACTGAATGAGTTTAAGAGTTAAGTAGGAGCAAAGGGAAATAATGAGAAAGGGGAAAGTGCTTGTATCTATGTGTAAGTGTATTTATATATGTTTGTGTGTGGTATCAATAAATTGTTGCATGTAAGTATTTGAGTGAGTGAATAGTTGAGTGTGTGGTCAGTGAGTCTCTAGTGATATGTTATATTAATTTGTATTATCAAGAAAAACAGCGGACAAGTTTCTCTCTCACCGAGAGAATGGACTTAGAGTGAGTGAGGGAGGGTAAAATAGACATAACTGATTGTTAACAGGCAAAAATATACTACAACAAAATAAAACTAGAAAGGTTTATACTATTGTACTTTGATTAGTTTGCAGTTTTGTATGATTGTATTTTTGTTGTTGTTGATTTTGTAGTTTTTTTTTTTTTTTTTGTTTTTGTCATAAGTAGTCATGATTGAATCGGACAAGTGACTATGTATATATATATAGTTGTTGTTGTTGTTGTTTACGCCATTCAAACAGGCAAAGTATGTGTTCGGCGGCACAAAATCATTGACCTCAATTTGAGTCAGTATTTTTTTTTTTTTTCTCTTTTTGTTTATTCGTCATGCGAATACAAATATACACATACATACGTACATACATACATACATACATACTTGCTCATAGATAAATAGAGACACAGATACACTTAAACTCACGTGCAAGTGAAATAAAAATATATGTGTATTAGATTTTGATTGCAAATTGTTATCGTTTTTAATTTGATTTAAGTATTTCTTTCAAATGAGATTGTAGCACATTATTGTTTTATTGTTTTTATAAGATTTAAACTTAGTTTTTTGTTTTGTTGTCATTTTTAATAAAGTTCAAGCATTGATTTCTTTGGAGTAAATATATTAAAATTATTAAGACACTTGTAATACTTACTGCTGAAGATGCTTAGGTATTCATTCAAGATCAAAGATATGAATCAAATGAGTGAATCGTGGTTAATAAAGGCTCAATTACCACTTTAGAAAAGTTGGGTATTATTGCCTCAGATTGTAAATGAAGATTGAGAAGGTCAAGAATTGATATCTTATATCTATACTAGCCTTACCCGGCGTGCGTTGCTACGTCCCCTGTGCGTGCCCAGTTATTAAAAAAAAAAAAGAGATGGGCCAAGTGCAAGTGAGACTCGTACACGGAGGGGTTTGTATGGGAGGTACTCTTCCTAGTAGTCCGATTTGACTGATTCCAACAAATTTACCGCACCTATGGTAAAAACTTATAGTGTCTAAATTTCAGTTCGATAGAATAAAAAACAGAAAAGTTTTTCCAATAAGAACCTGAATATTAATGGGGCTTTGTATGGTCCGATCAAACTGAAATTTCGACAATATAAGTTTCTGATGTATACCCACCAACCATCCAAATTTCAAGATAGTGGGATTACTGGATCGTATTGCTGTCATACAAACCAAAATGTTTCTTGTATTGGGACCCCTTTAAGTTTTCGAAAATATTTTAGTTTTAGTATTTGTTGCTGATGGATAGAACTACACATTCTCTGAAAATTTCAACCCTCTAGCTATTGCGGTTTTTAGGACATGACCCGAGGACGGACAGACGGACGGACGAAAAAAAACCTATCCTATCCTATGTCCGTCTCCTGGTTCTAAGCTACCTCCCCACCAATTTTCAGCCAAATCGGTTTAGCCATTCTTGAGTTATAAATAGTGTAACTAACACGACTTTCTTTTATATATATACATTAATTAAAAAAACATTGTCCAGCGGACAAAACTGTGAATCTAAACCATTCTCAGATCCCCTTGAACACACACAAAAAATTTCATCAAAATCGGTCCAGTCATTTAAGAGAAGTTCAGTGACATACACACTCACAGAAGAATTATATATATAAAGATAGAAAATATGTACATACTTAGAAAGAGTTAGACCACTTCTCATTACTTAGAGAGCATTTAGATGTGTATTCTAAACATCTCAAGAAATAAACAAAATTATCACAATCGATCTCTCATGTCACAGTGTACAATATATTTTTAAAATAATTTAGTATTCTATAACGAAATCGTTGGAACCATTGAAACACTTCGCTTAAGAAAAGTCTTTGCTAAAGTAGAGTTCGAACTCATCTGAAACGAAGTCGTTCGCTGTAAGTAGGAGTTATGAAATACATAAAGATATTTATTTTTTTTAAATACAAGACAATTTTTCATATTTCTTTAATTTTTAAAAACTAGTTTCCAATTTCAAACTCAACACATTATGCAATGTCCTTGAAGTTATTTTTCTTTCTTTATTAAGTGTTTATGTTTTTTTTATTTTGAGAAAACAACCCTCTTTCTTTTGATGACAATGCAATTTTGATGATGAAGAGAAGAACATAAAATTTGCATAAATGCAAGTTGGCTCTGAGTCTTAAGGGTTTCTTCTTATTAATACAATATTTTTTTCTTTTCTTCTTTTACATAAAAAATTTTGCATATAAAAAATAAGCTAAAATAAAATTTATAGTAAAAAGAAGTTCAAAGACTTTAAAATTGGCAAGGGACACGACACTACCCTAAGATGTGTTTACTTGCTATCCGTCACACACTTTACATCCTTTGTACATTCAAGGAAATAAGCAAATTGCATAAGAATTGTAAGAAAGGAAAGAGTGAATGAGAAGGAGAAAAATAAGCTTATGAAAGCAGATGACGAAAACAAAACTACACTAAGAGGGTAAGGTCATGTATTCGTTCGTACATACTTAATAATGATGATCATGATAATGATAATGGCGACAATGAAGAAGACATTTTGTACCAAAAGCATCAATGAATGAAAGAGAGAGAATAAAAGGGAGAAACAAAAACAAGTTAAAATGAATGAATGCACACAAAATGTGCATAAAATGCATGCAGACTTAATGTTGTTTGTTTTTTTTTTTTTTTTTGTATATTCGGGGGCATTTTATGTCCCATTAACACAATTTTCGGGTTCACAAACAAAGCCGGCAGTTGAACATTTTGGTTTTTTTCTGTTAAATGGGTTCACGTGCGTTCACAGGGTTTGCGACTTACTTAAATATATAAAAATTAAATATAAAAGAAAAAAAAGAAGGGTGTGACGCAACAAGCTGAAAACTACAATAACAACATCAACAACAGCAATGTAAATGACACAACAAAAGGCTTCAACAGCAACAACAACAACAACAACAACAAAGGAAAAAATCAATATTAATTTTTATATTTAAAAAAAAAAATATTTAAAAAAACAACGCACAGTGGTTTATCTGAACACAGACAGACAAGAAGGCAATGTAGGAGATGTTTTATATCTTAAGAATGGCAAGAAAGTAATACATAATTTGCCATTCATCAATATTTGAATGACAAATAATTATTTAAAGACTTTGAACTAAGAATTGTTATGAGGATGAAATGAAAATCAAACTAGCAAACTTAATTATTGGATTCTTTTCCATGATAAATAGAAAATTTCATTAAAAAAATTAATTATTATTTTTAGTAAGTAAAAATGCTTATCAAAAACCAATTGCATCTAAATTTTTTCTTCTTATTCAAGAAGAATTTTTAAGAACTTTTTGGAAAAGAAACAAATGGCAGAAATCAAGTTTAAAGATGGTTTAAGAAATCGAGAATTGAGTGAAATATTGTACAATAAACCAAGTATAATATGACGAAGGAAGAAGACTTTATCTGTGACCAAATAACTTTTCGCAGCCTTAGAAGAAAGCAAAGACCTGGCAACGGACGGACATTGGTTAATCAACTTGTCTCGTCGAGCTGAACAAGAATATATGTATGTATGTATGTATGTACATAATATATACATATATGGGGACTCCGATGTCTTCTTCTGTTGTACGAGGTGTGACAATTAAGTAACGGGACTGAGTATACCACAGTCGTCTGTCTTTAGCTTTAAGAGTGGGGATGAATGGTGAGTGACCTTGATTCCTACTGCGCAGAATCCACTTGATCCCGCCTCTCTGTCTAGTCTAGTTTGCTTTTAAACCTAGTTTGAGTAAAGTGTTGTGTAATAGAAGTGCCGGAAAAATGATTAGTTTAAAAATCGAGCAGCGAATTAATTTAAAATTTCTCGTAAAATTAAAAAAACCTCCAAGTGAGTGTTTTCAATTGCTAAAAAATGTGTTTGGTGATGACTGCATGTCACGTACTAGAATTTTCGAATGGCACAAACGATTTTCTGAGGGCCGGGAAGAAGTTGATGATGAGGAACGGACTGGACGCCCTGTGACATCAAGAATTGCAGAAAACGTTCAAAAAATTAATGAAATTGTTCGGAAAGACAGGCGTTTGAGTCTTCGGATGATATCAGACATGTCGAATGTAGACAGAGAGACAGTGAGAAAAATTTTACATGAAGATCTGAAAATGACAAAAGTGTGTGCCAAAATGGATTCTGCATCAGGACAACGCGCCAGCGCACAATGCACTCTCTGTGAAGCAGTTCTTAGCGAAAAAATCAATTACCGTGCTCGAACACCCACCGTATTCACCAGATCTCGCTCCCTGCGACTTCTACCTGTTCCCCAAAATCAAAAGTTCGTTGAAGGGAACACGTTTTGAGTCGGTTGAAGAGGTAAAAGCAAAAACGGCAGACCTGCTAAGGAGTCTAACACTTAGTGACTTTCAGCACTGCTTTAACCAGTGGAAAACTCGCATGCAGCGGTGTATAGATAGGGAAGGGGAGTATGTTGAAGGAGATTAATTGTTATTTGTAATAAGTTTTCAATAAAGTATGTTTTACAGACCAGTCCCGTTACTTAATTGTCACACCTCGTATGTTACAAACTTCATGACAAACTCATTATACTAAGCATTATGTGTAGGAGTATAATTTTAACTGCAGCATGGAACATTATTATTGTCATCTCAAAAGGCTCATAAAAGTGACAAACTTGGCTGGAAAAAATCGCAATTGTCCGAATTTTTACCGATTTATGCACCCACCAACTAATTTTAGTGAAAGAAAACATCTCATACAAGAATTCAGGAAAAATGGGTCACAATTTCTTTATAAAAGATCTACAATATATGATTTTATAAACTTTATTATGAAACTTTTGTTAATCTTGCACTTATTGGAATGAAGTATAGCTTAAGAAGCATCTATAAACTTTACAGTGTGAAATAGGTAGGAGATACATACTACCACCTAATATTCTGCTCATGCATTTCTATATTTCAAACTTCTTTTCAATTTTCTGTCAACTGTTGTTGTTAGTGCCATGCAGGCACAGCACACAGCACGCACTCTCTCGACTGATTCGCTGAATCATTGAAAAAAGGGCATAACATATTTGTATTGTCTCTCAATCAACTCAATCTCATTCTCAATGATCATTCCCTTAAAAATGCATACACTCTTCTTCAGTGTGTCGTCCCGTCGATGGTTTTGTTAAGTTTTAAATTGCAGCAGAGAAACTGCAGGGTGACATGAGATGAGGTGAGGTGAGGTGAGTTTGACGAACTGTTGCTGTTGCAGCTGAAGCTTTTTACGATGATTACATTTTTATTGCATTTTTATTATTATTGTTCTTGTTGTTGTTTTGCTTTTATTGTTTTGCTGTTGGTTTCTTTTTCAAGAGTCTTCGTGCACTTGATTGCACATTCCATTTTCAGTTTTACAAAAGCTTCGTTCGGCACACACAGGAGGAGAAGGCAGGCCTTCGTTGTTCATCGTTCATTGTTGTACGCTGTTCGGGTTGACATTTCGTCGTTGTCGTTCTTTTTACGAGTTGCATTCGAGTTAAAATGCGTTTGTATGCAGTTGTGTGTGCATGTGTGTATATGTGTGTTTATGTATTGAATGTTGATACCTTTTCCTCTTCTCCTCCTTTAGTTTAGATGCTCTCTTGCTTCTTGTGTATTGAGTAAGTGGTAGTAGTAGTAGTAGTAGTAGTAGTAGTAGAGAGTGAGTGAGTGAGTGCATTTTTGCGTGCTCTGAACCTACCTCAAGGTGTTCTATATTTAGGCTCAACTACCATCATGAACATCATGTGATGATGAACACTGCTGCAAATGACAGCGAAAACACAACACAAAAAGGAAAAGAAAAGAAAATGATGATGAAATATAAAAGTGTGAAAGTAGGAGAAGGAGTAGACGCTAACGGAACACGGAAGGGGAAAAGTACCCAAAAATTATCATATATTACGCAAATTTATGTATGGACATTTTTTTTTTTTAATTTTTTTTATTTTTATTATTATTATTTTTCAATGAAAATTGTAGGTGAAATTCTATTTGTGTGTAGGTGTGTCTATATTTGTGTACGTGTGTAGGGCTGTAAAGGGTGTGCTGCTCTTATTTTGAGGCAAAAATTTTTGAAGGTCGCCCCGACCTGACACAAATTTCACTCTTGTCTTTATTATTGTTGTTGTTGTTTTTGTTTTTGCTTTTCTTTGTATGTGTATTGCCAACTAACCTAAATTTCCAGTGACCTCGTGCCAAATATACTGTAAGCTGTAGCTGACATTTTGTATATACTCGTCTATATACATACATACATACATATGTATGTACATATATTCTTTATATAGAATCTGCAGCAATCTTATATACCCAATTGAATTTATGTATCCTATACAATGTTACGTCAAAAAACATACATTCCATTGCAGCAATTGAACTCATTTACATACTCAGTAGTTTGTTTAGTAAATGCGGTCCTTCGGTCAAGGGCATCCAATGTTGCCAACTTACAATTAACGTCATTTCAGAGTCATTGTCAGGTCAATGGTAAAAGCAAATGCGCACAAGAAAAGTATCTAGAATTTCAATCCTACGTTCATGCACATGTACATATGTAAGTATGTAATAGTAAAAATTATCATTCATCTACTTAATGTACGTAGAATCATTTAGTCAATGTGTTGATTTGACCATGACACAGACTCTCCATATGTTTTCTAAGAAGAAAATACTATAAGTAAGTAATACATATTGTAAACATAAAATGATTCTGGCATATGGAAGCTGTTGCCCGCTCTGCTGTAACAGGAAACCATTAAGAGAGACCAATAGGGTAAAGAAATCGTGTTCTAAATATGTATGTTTCAAACGACAAACTATTAAAATCAATTGAATTATATACAAGTATATTAATAACTTTGAATCTGACTGATGGAAAATTTTAAGATGGACTTCTCCTCGACAAAAGGCTCACATCCAGGGAGCATAACATCGTGGCATTGGGAACCTCACTGGCTTCTCAACAGCAGAAGCAAACTAACGCTGCGGAACACAAAAATCGTGTACCAGTATATAATCGCGCTCTCCTGTCTATATGACATATAAGACTAGAGTATAGTTGCCAATGTCAAACCACAAACGGTTCCAGACATATGCAAGACAGAGTCTTGCACCTTCTTACTGGTTGCGAAAGGTATGTTCGCAACTTGACCCTACATCAAGACCTCAACCTGTCTATTGTTGAAAATCAGATCGGCATTTTTTCGAGCAGGTACAATGACCGTTTGATGGCACACAAAAACAGTCTAGACAGACCTTTGGCAAATATAGTACTCGTACCAATAAGAAGGTTGAAGGTCCTCCTTCTTTCATAATATAATTTAACAATTATAAATAATAATAACTCCAAATGAAATTATCAAAACTTTTTTGACACGTTCCAAAACTGGCAATCTTTAAATTCGATACCAGGTGTCTTAGGACCACTCTGATCTACCTATTAAAACTTATTACTTAAGTAAAATCCTTTAACCCTTTTATGGTATTTAAATAAACTGGCAACTTTTCATTCTCAAATCATCAACTTTCTATTACTATTGCTACCAATATTTCTTTCTATACTCTTCTACTTTCTATCAGCCACCAACTGGCCCATACATTATATTAGAGCTTACCTGATGAAATAGAATTTGCAGAATCGCTCCTTGGTGTATGCTGCATACCATTGCCATTTGTATGCATATGTGACATAACTCCCATGCCACCAGGACCACCTCCCACCATTCCGCCACCACTGCTCACATTACCATTTTGATGCATGTGCATTGTTGTTGGTGTCGTCGAACCAATCATACCAAGTCCATTTTGCATATGTACATTGGTCATACCATTGACCATATTATGATGATGACCATTGCCAAGACCACCAAGTTGAGTGGCTCCTGGCACATTACCAGCACCATTTCCACCGCCACCACCGTTGCCTCCATACCCGTGTTGATGTAACACTGTTTGTCCCACATTCATGCCATTTGCATTGATCGGTATTATTGTGGTCTGGGCAGGCAACGATGATGTACAATTGCCAACGGGAGCATTTGTGCCGCCATTCATGGCCATCGTTATGACGCTATTATGGAGTTGGGCAGCAGTGCCACTTACACTATTCGCATTGGCCGATAAGCCATTGCTATTACTATAGACTCCGGCATCATTTCCACACATCCACAGATCCTGTTCATAGTCATGTGAATCCAATGATGATGGTGACATATTTACACCTGATGATAGGACGAGACCATTTGAGGATGATGTTACCTCTGACGAGGATTCTTCCAACATACGCAAGGCGGTAAAACCACCGTTATTTGACCAACGTCTCTTCATCATTTGTCTGTGTGTGTGTTCTTTTGTATCTTAAGTTATTTTCACTCACTCACTGACGTCAATATTTCGCCCTCACTTTCGTTAAAAAAAAAAGCGAGAGAGAATCAATTCAATTGTTTCGCTTTGTATGTTTTTCTAAAGCACTTTATCGCATGCGAGAAATATGTACAAATTTTCCTTCCTTGTTCTTTTGTTTTTTTTTTTTTATTTTAAGTGTTGGAATATTTTTAATTTTATTTTTTTCTCACTTGTTTCCTTTCGAAATACATAGTTGTTTTTGTATATGTTTAAACATTTATTACACTTTTATTGTAAACTTCTTAATTTATTTCCAATTTTATTTTAATAGTTTTTTTTTATTGTTTTAATTTTATCCCAAAGCTGCAATGAAATTTATGGAAAAAAAAAATTTATTGATTAAAAAATTGTATAATTTTTTAATTGGAAACCGGATTCTTTTTTTTTTTTTTTTGTTTCTTTTCTAAAAGTTTAACCCATTTTTTACACATTTTGTAGTCTCTTCCATGTTTTTATATCTAGATTCTTTTTAAGTTGGATTTAATAAACTTCAGATTAATTCTGAATCATTATTATCAATCACACTAATTGATATGATCACTAAACAAGTTTTTCATTTGCTTATGTTTCAAGACAATCATTAATAATCTTCCATTCAATCTTTCTCTATGAAGCCAAATACCTGAGAGCGCTAAACCTGGATAGAAGAAAACTGGAAAGATACTAGCGCCAGCTTTTCAGGACAATTATAAAATCTATATTGTCCTATAAGATATACTAAATGTAGGATCCAATGATGCCATCATAGACCAGTTAGATTACCGCATCGGCAGATAAAAGGGAAGTCATTCTTAAAAACTGTCATTCAGGTTCTCCGAGTTTTAGGTAGTCATTCTGGTTCTTAAAGCCACTAATGTATGTATTATATATATTTTTTAAATCTCTTTGACTATCATCATCATCATTAACTGCAACATTTAATTACTTAAAAAAAAAGTATAAAAGCAAAATGATCTTATCTACAATAGATAAATTACCTTTAACTTTAAGCATAGAGAAAATTATATCCTGCATTTGATCATCTAATGATTAATTACTTTGCCAAGAACAAATACAATGCAAATATAATCATAGTAAACAACAACAAGAACCATTCAAAAAAAAAAACTAAAATAAACAAAACAACAATAATAATTATCAACTTTTTGCAATCTCTAACAACAATCAACAAATAACAACCAGAACATGTGTTGATTAGTTTGAGAAGATTATGTTCATTTTGTTCTTTATTTTTTTTTTTTTTTTTCTGCTTTTAAATTATGTGAT
This sequence comes from Amiota minor, assembly GCA_037043295.1. Taxonomy (NCBI): domain Eukaryota; kingdom Metazoa; phylum Arthropoda; class Insecta; order Diptera; family Drosophilidae; genus Amiota; species Amiota minor. The sequence continues at coordinate 58,086 of JBAMAW010001652.1, forward strand.
CGGGGTGGTCCAGCAACATTTAAAGCACCTCTTTCTAATGTATTTCTATGTGTAATTTTCACACAGCAAATCAGATTAAAATCATAATCATTGTTCGTATGCTGAAATTGCTTGATTTTTTTCTAACATGCAATAATTTTACTGAAAACTCGGAGATTATGCGAAAGGAAGTTGATAATTTGGCACTGAATCTTCATTTTGTTGTTGAGATTACAATATATATTCAATTGATTCAAAACGTTGAATCATTGGACATTTGTAAATGAATACAATTAAAGTTTATTAAATAGAAACCTGAAATATTTAAATAAATAACATCAATTCTGCAATCAAATTTTTAAAATTATTAGCTCTCACAAAAATTCTGTTCCAAATTCTTTAAAAAAAAAAAATAAATACTTAAGAAAAACATAACAATTTTTGGGGTTCGAATCCTGCATTGGGAATATATATATTTTTTTTTAATTTTTATGTTGAAAATGATTGTTTTTTTTTTATTATATTGAAGCTATTTAAGCAAACATGATTAAAATGTCTGCGTGGCGTAGTGGTTAGAGAGTAGGACTGGTAAACCGAGGACGTGGGTTCGAGCCCTGCACTGGGAATATTTTTTTTAAACTTATTTCTGTCTTAATAGAATGCAATCATGAGCGGAATCATCGTTAATTTTCTTTTGTGGTTTTGTGTTTAAAGAGAAACAAAATAAATAAAAATAATAAAAAATAATAATAAAAATTGATGGATGAAAAAAGGAAATTAAAACATACATTTTTTTTAAAATAAAAATAATAATTAAAAATTTTTTTCTGAATGGAGCTGCGCTCTACACGGGTGTCCCACGACACCTCTATCTTTTTTTTTTTTTTTTTAAATTTTCTTGATTCAAAATTATCACAAAACAAAAAAAAAAAGGTTTAATAAAGTTGAAAGTAATCATTTCTAAATGCAATAATACAATATATTCGACTGAATGTTAATGAAATATTGTAGATATTTTTTTTTTTTTTTTACTTTCAGCTCATCAAATCTATGACATTTTCATGTATTTTTTTTATTGGGATTCAAAATTTTTTGTTGCTATTTTACTTTCGTTTTTTCTTGTTTGTTTTTCTTCACCTTTTTCTTATTGTGTGCATAATTACAAATGTACGAGTACATTAATTATTGCAATTTCTAGCATGCAATAAATACACTCGTCTGTATATTTTTTACTATTGTTTTTTTTTTACTAAATTTAAATTAAACAATGGAGACATGATCAACATGTACGTGTAGTGTATGGTATGCAAATATGTATTTTTGTATATATTTAGTATTTCCGATTTTTTACCTACTTTTTATCATGCAATTTTGTTATTTGATGAAAGCGAAAGTCACTTGTTTGTTTGTTTGTTCATTTCTCGCATGCTATAAAAATCTCATGATGTTCTATTAAAAAACAAAAAACTCAAAGCAAGCAAAGGTCAACAGCATTAGAGATGAATTAATTAGTTAGTTAGTGTTTTGAAAATTTTTTAACAATTATTTGTTATGTAAATAAATAAATGAATTAAAACTTGTTTTATTTTTTACATTCAAAATATTTAGTTGGCAACAAAAGAGTTTGTCTCCTATCTAATAATAAAATAGATAAAATCTCGCATGAAATAAGCTTTGTTATTTTGTTAAGAAATATTTTAAAGAATTTAGAATTGAATAAAATAAAATAGAATGCAAAACTATTTTTATATCAACTTTTCGTCGTCTTTTACTTTTTCTAATTAAATGTTAATTTTATTTTTATATTTGTAATTTTCTGTTGTTTTTGTTTTTGCATTTAATTTGATTTTGTTGTTTTTGTTTGCCATTGTTGTTGCTGCTGCTAAGCATTTTATTCGTTTTAATGTTCAAGGTGAATAATTTGCAATTAAAGTGAAATGCATACGAGAAAAGCCGTTGAACTTTTCAAAATACAAACACAAATGCACTTGTAAAATGTGAAATATGCCAACAATTAGATACAATATTTTATATACATATATAAGTTTGTATGTATTTTGTATCTGTGTGGTTTTGTATTTATTTATATGCTGTGCATTAGCACACGAAGAGTTGTCTGTTGTCTAAGTATCTACGAGTTAAATGTATGCATTGACGATGTGTGCGCCGCTCAAAGAAACTAAAATTGCATGTGAATGATTTTTTCAAAAAATATTATATATTAAATTTCTTTATATTTTACGTTTCTAGAGTTCCGTACACAAAGATTACCCTATTGCAGAGACTTCGTTGTTCGTCCGTCCATATTTTATAAACTGTAATAGCTAGATAGTTGAAATTTTCACGGAATGTGTAGTTTTGTCCGGGCATCTGCCACAAATACTAAACTTAAATATTATCAAAAACTTAAAAGGGTCCCCATACAAGAAACATTTTGGTTTGTATGGCAGCTATACGATCCAGTAATCCGATGATCTTGAAATTTGGATGGTTAGTGGCTATACATCAGAAATTTATTTTGTCAAAATTTCAGTTTAATCAGACGACTAAGGAGGGTATCTCCCATACAAACCCCCATTAAAATTCAAGTTCTTATTAGAAAAATTTTTTTGTTCTTTGTTCCATCGAATTGAAATTTAGACACTATAAGTTCTTGACATAGACGCTACACATCTGCTGGAATCAGCCAAATCGGCTAATTAGGAGGTGCACCTCCCATACAAACCCACCATTAAAATTCTGGTTCTTATTCGAAAAACTTTTTTGTCTTAGACATTCTAAGTTTCTGATATAGGCGCGGAATCAGTCAATCGGACCATACAAACCCTCATCTGGTACGGAACACTCTGTGAACGATTCTGACTCGCACTTGGCAGATTTTTTCTTTGAAATAGGTGAAATAATTGTCCCAAAATATTTAATTTCATGGTACAAAATTGTTACACACAAGTAGTTTCAGTTATATTTATGTATTTTATTATTTATTAATATTTATTTAATTATTTATTTTTTATTTCAAATTTGTTGTTTATGTTTATTTTATATAAAAATTCTTTTTTAATAATTTTTTTATTTTTTTTTTAATTTATTTTTATCCTTTTTTTTTATATATTGAATTTTTTTATATTGAATATTTTGTATTTTACTTGCAAGCAATAAGTTTTTAATTGAAATTTGATTTACAATGGAATCAACTAGAAGAATCATATTTCATGATTTATTGAAAATGTTTTAATGCAAATTTTTTCAATTATTCTTAGTCATTTTAGAAGAATCTAAACTTTATTGTCAATTTGAAGAGCAAAAATGAATAAATGTATCTACAATATTAGCCTTGCCAGATCGTAATAACCATAATATAGTGAAAAATTAAATTGATAAGAGTATTTTACATCCTGGACCTAAAAATTTAATAGAATTCAAGTTTTAGAAATATGTTAACTAGATTGTTTTTTAAAATTCTGAATAATTTTTATACATCTGGTTACGTTGTTGTGAGAGAATTCACTAAAAGTAATTTAATTTATTTGTAATGTTCTCTCATTTGTTATAAATGACTCATATATAAACCAAAAAATTATGTAAAATATGTCAATATTTTTTTCATTGTAAGCCAAGCTTTATATTTATTCACATTGAAATGTTATCTTTCCTTATAACATCCAAATGTTATACATATGTATGTATATGTATCTATTCAAATTTATATGAATTACTATCAGACTTCTTTGTAGTAACTTATTTCCCGAATATACAATACAATATATAATTAACATGAAGGTCTTCTTTATTCAACTCAACTCAATGAAATTTTTAAATATTATAGTTTCAGAATTCAAGATCAAACCCTATTACAAACAATCAATTAATCAATCAATAAAAACATTTTACTATATTGTACTTACAAATTACAAAACTCTATTCTATGTACTGTGTGTGTGTGTGTGTTTGTGTGATGATCTTCAAATAAATTCTTCTATATATACATATACATATATATATAGTTTTTTATTTATATTTATAGTTAACAAACAAACATTTTTTGCTTTATCAAAATTTTTATATTATTACTTCATTCATACAATATTTGCCTAGAGCTCGTAAACTAGAACAACAACGAATGTCTAAACAAAACGACCATGAATGATAATAAAAACTATAGGCTCTTCGTAGTACTAGTACTATGTACATGTATGTATTTCTGTCCGATAACTCAAAATCAAATAAATAAAAGTTTTTCAAGTCAATTAAAGGCTTCATGTAAGAAAGAATTTCAAGTTGATTTGGTGGTGATGTTTTTACTTCTTTCTATTATAGTATTTATCATTAATTCATTGATAAGGAGTATTGATAGAGGAGTATGAGGAGGAGTGAACTGAACTGACTAGTTGCCTGTCATTAAGTTTTTTAATTGCAATATCAACTAAACTCTGTGTTTATGTTAATAAGTTTTATTTTTAAAATCATTGCTAATGGGTTAATGGGTGAAAGTGTATGTACATTTAAAAGTTATCAATCAATCAAGTGAGTCTATCATTTTATGTGTACATATTGTATAAATGAAAGTATCGTTTTATTGACATACATTTATAGTATAGCCATTTAATAATTTTAAAGAAATTTTTAATGATAAATTGCAATTTGTGTGATTATTTGAAATTAAATGCATAACACAAAATGTTATTTTGTTAGTCTTTGGGAACTTTGAAGGACAATTGCAATTCCAATGTCACATATAGAATTCTCAAAGATATATTAATTATTGCAGACAAATTCTTAATTATATTCTGATCAGAAGATATAGAATCAGAGACCCAATAAACGACATGAAATATTCTTTGTCTTCTTTGTTTATTCAGATATATCATTTATTATTTCTTATATTTTCATAATTTGTTCCAACTACTAGTTCTTTAATTTTTTTTTTTTTATTTAGATTGCAGAAATTTTTTATCACATTGTATATGATTGATTTTTCATTGTCACGTTTATTTATCATGTCATGTGTAAGCAAAGTAGATCGTTAGTTTAAGAAATACAATGCCTCAATTTCTGAGGTGGAGGAGGAGGAAAAGTTAAAAGTTAAACTTAAATATCCAATTATTTTAAAACATTTGCATAACTTTTGAATCCAACTGAACTTTGCTCTAAACTTTGATGGGAGCCTCCTCTTATATATAAATTCTCTTCCTATCTGAATTTAACAAGCAACCGAAAAATAAAACAAAATATTGTGAAATTCTTTTACCTATGTAATTAACTTTTTTAAATTAAGAGGGGGGGGGGGGGGGGTAGATCATATAGCCAACAAAATAATAACAGCAACCAAATATCTCACACGCATGAGAAATCAAAATGATTGTTTTCATAACAAAGCTTTCCATTTCCAACCGCCAATAATTTTTCTATTCTCTTTTCATACACCTTTCCTTTTTTTTTTTTTTTTTTTTTTTGGTTATTTTTAACATGCAATAAGATTCTATAAGTTTCTTTCTTAACCATCTTTGTGCCTTTTATATTTAAACTTGATTTTAGATTTGATTTAATTTTTTATTTCATTTTTTACTGGGATTGTTGTTGTTCTTATTACCTTTAACAATAAGACGAGTGAGTGAGCGCTGTAAAAAAGCCACGCAACATCTTAAAAATGCCTTAAATGTCGCTTATAAATGTATCTGTGTATCTGAGTATCTTTTGAATATATAACATCCAAGCAACCAACAACAATAACAATCACTCACCATTTATATATAATTTTCTTGTTTTTTTTTTTTTTTTCTTTTGTAGACAAGAAGAATAAACACCAACAACACAAACAACAAAACAATCACCAGCTTTTTAGTTTTTTTTCTTGCTTCTTTTTTGTGAAAAAGAACAACAACCTGTTTGATTTGTCTGTCTTCCCTTTTACCAACCAACCGCACCACATTCGACGTTCTTCAAGAGACAGGTTTCTTCTACTACTGCTGTCGCCGACCGTCGTCGGTCACTCAGTCAATCTGTCAGTTAGTTAGTTAGTCAGTCAGTCATTTCGTTCTACTGGCATTGTTTTGTTAGCGCATTTGGCAACCCTGGTCACCTTGGTTAGGTTCCTCTCTCTCTCTCTCTTCTCTTGTACCATCATTCAGTCATTAAGTCAGTCATCAGGCGATAAAAGCCAAAGTCAAACGATCCATTGCCATTGCGTCGTCGCCGTCGCCATCGCCAACGTCATTGTTGTCGTATCTCTGTCCAAAAATTGTTGAATTTGAACTAGTTCGTTGTTGTTTTATTGTGTTGGTTTTTCATACCTCTCCCCTCCTTACTCTTCTTCTTTCCTTCCTACCAATCTACCAAATAAACTCAACCATTGGATTGTTGTTGTGTACAGTGGCGTGTTTTGACTTGTGGGTGCTCGCTCTTCTGGATACAACAGAATTTCAAAGCCCCTAACCACCACCACCACTAATAAAATAAATCAATTGTGCTACTCATGTTAGGTCTCCTCCGATCCTAGAAATTATTTAAGGTTTTTCTTTGTAGGATTATAATTTACAATATATTCGAGGAGCATTTGCCCTGATTGTCCCCAGGAAAAGGCACCGATGTAGGTATATAGAGGTCTTTTGCCTGACTTTTTATTGTGATGACTCTCTGAACCGATGAGTGAAAAAAGAGCTGTGCATGTGTAAAGAGAGAGAGAGAGAGAGAGAGAGAGAGGGAGAGAGAGAGAAAAGAACGCGAACGATATTTTTGTTGTTTTTGTTATTATTGTTAATAAGATACTTTTTTTTCTTTTTTTGGCTTATAACTTGTAAAGCTTGAAAAGTGATTTTGCTGCTGCCAAAAAGCGAAAAAACTAAAACTGGTTTTGAATGCTTAATAATTTTGTTGTTGTTGTTGTTGTTTCTTTTTTTTTTGTCATTCTTCTCTCTTTGCTTTTATTTTTTAAAGCGACTTTTTGTTATTTTCATTTTTTATTTTAATTTTTGCTTTTTATTATTTTACCTTTTTATTATTGTGGAGTTTTTATTGTGTTGTGTTCTGTTGTTGTTGTTGTTGTTTTTTTTTCTCTTTTTTTTTAACAAATTTTTTTTTGTGCAAATAATTGTATATTTTTTATTATTTTCTTCTGTCTTTACAAGTTCATGTGTCGTATGAGTGAATGTCAGCAGCAGTCAGCTTCATCAGCTAATGTTATGTCTGAGATTTAATTCATAGCTACTTATAATAATGACGATCATAATAATGATTCATTCACCTGTTGAATGGATTAGAGTGACCAGATGGTTATCAAGAGATAGCGACAAGTTTTAAAAATTAAGGTGGAGTAGTGTATTTTGGTAAATACAATTTAAGGCTTACAGCAGTTAAGACTTTCAAAGTCAAGAACTGTGAGTTTTCAATTGGAAAGGCTTAGGAAAACCTTTCATGCCACAAAAAGGTCTCGGGATATAACTTTAGAAATACTTAACTTCTGAAAGGTATACAGTCTCTGGTTTATAAACATAGTATATTCATGTGTAATGAATACATGAAGACATGATCTAACATGAACTAGATTTAAATAATAAATAGGTAATCTCTACCTAGAACCGAGAGAAATCCATAAAAAACGTTGGAACTCTTAATGAACACAACATAGGATCTCTAGGATCAAATATTATTTAGTATTTTATTATACATCCAACTGAAGCTGCAAATATGTGTTGACTAGTTCATGCACTTGTTTAGGAATATTAAGTGTTCAACAGTGTTGGTAAATATCTTGAAAGCAGAGTTGATTGCATGGAAAAGGGTTTTTAAATAGTGAAATCTTTGATTAGAAAATACATTGTACCTCGATTTACTTAGAAATAAAAATAATTAACATGACATATTATTAATATTATAAAAGGTTAACAGTGTTGGCTAACATCTTCAAAACAGAGTTGTTTTTATGAAGAAATAGTTTTAAAGTGGGAAAAAGTTCATTTAGACGATAAAGTTAACTTTAAATGAAACACTTAACAGAATGGAACAGTATGGTGAAGCTAAGGGTGAAGCTGAAGCTCGAAAAAGGGAACAGAATGCGAGGTTCAGCCTCAGTAGGGTTGTCAAACCTTGGCAAATAAAAAACAAAAACCTTGATTAATGAACTAAAAATAGACACAGTTATAATTATCTTAATGCATTGGAGAGAGACAGATAATTTGAAGTCTAGTAAATTGAAACTACTTTGACTTCACTGATTCAACTTCAGACTTAGCTTCACATTGTGTTCATTCACATTTAAACAAATGCATTTAATACTTTGACCGGCTTCAGGTTCATCAATCTGTTCCAGCGTTTAGAAGTGCAAATTGGTTTTAATTAAATATTTGAGAGCGAACCAATTACAATAATAAAATAGTAAACAGGTGAATAAAGAGATTTCGCATACAAATTAAAAAGTGTTGTTTTGGTAACCTTTGATTTTAATATAAGAAGTTTGATCAAAGTTTTTAACTGAGACAAATCAAATTATAATAAAATTTAAAAAACAAATACATGTGTGTATAGTTAATATTAGGGATGCGCCGAGTAACACTTTTGCCGAGTAACGAGTACCGAGTTTTACTCGGCTCAATTTTTTTTCAACCGAGTACTCGGCCGAGTAACTCGGTTCTATCAAATTCCCATTTCGTGCGCGTAAGCAAGTACAAACAGGTTCGCGAGGGGAATAGCGGAACTTGCAAAAGGTAAAGCTATATCAATAACTACTGATATTTGGACCTGCATGAATAACTTACTCGAATTCTTAAGCTACACCGCTCACTGGCTAGAATAGGAAATTGAGCTTCCGCACAGAGTGTTGCAGATGTCACATTTTAGAGGACCCCACACGGCGGACAATATTCGATCAGTGCTTTCAGATTTATCCGTGATCTGGGCTATTAATACTCGCATTCATCTTGTCTTGAGAGACAATGGACCCAATGTGGTGAAAGCCATAAATGATAGTCAATATGTTGGCAAAGGATGCTATTATATACATACGCTGCAATTAGCCGTAAAAGCTTCGTTGAAGGAACAAAATGTAATCAACGTTATTGCCTCAGCTAGAAAAATTGTAGGCCACTTTAACCATTCTGCAGTGGCACAAGAAAAACTGACCCTGATACAAAAAGAACTAAAACTGCCAGAGCACAAACTCGTGCAAGATGTTACCACAAGATGGAACAGTACTTTTTACATGATAAACAGATTATTAGAGCAAAAAAGGGCAATATCTCTCTACATCACGGACAACCCAAGTACAGCCAATCTACAACAATTAACTGAACGTCAATGGGAGATCCTACGGGAGTGCATTACATTACTCAAACCGTTCGAAGAAATTACTAAAATTACCGAAAAAAGACAAATAATATAGTTTGGCAACTAAATATATTGCTTTTCTTAAACAAAGTATACTCGGCATTCAAACCGAGTTATTCGGCATTCAAACCGTGTTATTCGGCCGAGTACGAGTATCAAAAAATCCGCCGAGTACGCCGAGTACCGAATATCAACCGAGTACTCGGCCCATCTGTAGTTAATATGTTATTCTAGGACAAATTACTTTTCTGTTTTGTAAAACTATAAATCAGTGTTGATAAAGAGTATTTCTGATTTAATTAGAGTATAAAGTATTTTGACCAGTAATGCATTTAGTGATAAATGACAATATGATGTTAGTAATATAATTAAATATGTAAGTATTATGCGATGACCTCGTTTTTCTATTTCCTATAATGGATATAGATCACACAATATGGCAGGGTATGATGTGATATACAAACATATGTATATACAAAACTATATACAAGTAACTATGTATCTATATTCTATGTATTGTGTGTCCTTAATTTCCCGCTGTTAATTTATTTTAACTTTCTTTCTTTCTTTCTTTCTTCTTTCATTTCCTTTTTGTCCATTACTCGTTCTTGAACTAAAATATACTTGAACATAATGTACAATACAATACAACACAACACAACCGACCACACCACATGATTTCCATTTGTGTCAACTAAAAGGCTCTCACCATTGGACTCTTAACACCCCCGCAGAGCTTTTATGCCTGCCTGATAATTCTATAAGAAATAAATGGATGGATGTACAATATTTGTATGTCAGTCATGCATCGATTAAAGTGGTCAAAGTACATACTACATATATGTGTTTATGTGGGTAATTCCCATGTTTCAATAATGAAGAAGAGGAGACCCCTAAAGTAATCTAATTTTCTAAGAAATAATATTCAATTTAATTTCTATGTAGATGATTGAATCATGTTCATTAACATAGTTTTTAGAAAAAGTTTCCTATGGTATGACTATATTCTCATCAATTTGATTTAGTTCTTTCAATATTTATTTTATATAAAAGCACTAAAAAATACCATCACCAACAAGTTACCAAACAAACAAAGATGACTTGACCTCATTTCTGCTTCTGATTTGGTTTCTCTCTTTGATTCTCTTTCTTCATTTACGTGCGAAAAAAAATGTTCAAAGGCAACAACAACAAACAACATTTTAACAGTTATTTTTATGACTGTTTACAAAGAGAAGAGGAAGGAGATCGTTGAATCTCCAAAATAAAGAAATGCAGTAATACCGGTCGCTCAAAGAAATACAAAATTCCGCGAAGAAACTTTGTGGGTTTCTTTATTTAGTAAGTTCAAAAAAGAGGATGCTGATGCCATTAAGGTGACATATAGTTTCACGAACTTAAAGCCATCACCAACAACAACAAAAACAATAATAATTATGAGGATGATGAAGATGAAGGTGAAGACGATAATCATGATGATAATTGTATTTTAAAAGATGTTCACCATAAACAAAAACTGCAAGGTTTCATCTTCATCTTCTTCATCATCTTTATATATTTACTTTTTGCCCAAAAATAGAATATTTGAAGTCGTGACTTCCAGTTTCGTGCAAAGCACCAAATTTTATTGATTTTTTTTAAAGGTTGTAAATGCAAAGCAATATTTTCTTTAAGTAGGTGAGATATGTTAACATTTGGTAAAAAAATGTATTGACAGACAAACTTCTTTTGTTCCGATTTGAGTTTGTGCTTTTGCTTTTGATTCTCGGTTCAAATGTTGGAACTTAAACGAAAAATAAAAACAAAAACAAAAACAAAGAAGGTGCTGAATAAAGAATTTAGGTCACTAAATGATATGTGGAAAGGATTAAGATTTATAATCACAAACTGATACAGAAACAGATCCAATTTTCAGAAATAAATCGAGGAAATCAGGTGCATTAAAAACTAAAATAAAAAATAATGAAATGTTTTATACTAAATATTTAGAAACAAGTTTATTTATATTTTATTTATTTCAAAGATTTAGAGCCACGAATAAAAACTATAAACTAATTGACTGCCTGCCTTATAAATGTGATGATCATTGTGGCAAAGATTAAAATGAATTACCCAAACACACAAAAAAAATTAACTTAATATAAAATAATTAATCACGCAATACTTAAAAACCAGAAAACAGAACTTTGAAGCTCTTAAGCCACTTAAGCAGGTGGTAGGTAGGTAAAATGCAGTTAAATAAAACAAAAAAAAAACCAAAAAATGTTTTAGATCCAACAACAACAACAGCAGGCACGGTGTCATTTTTCAGTATTTCTTTTATTTTTTTGAAATTTATTATCTTTAAGACCTCTTTTAGCTTTTATTATCTCTCATCTTTATAAAGGCGAACGACGAAGAAGCTTTTTAAGAAAAGTCACATGGTAATGACCTCAAGTGACAGTCAAAACAAATCTTTTGTATTATGGACTCAACCCAACAACAAAAACACGCAAATATCTTTCTGTGTGTTCACACACACATGTGACATTAATTTGGTTTTCAAAAATCTCAGAAAACAAATAATATTAAAATTAAAGGCATTAAATTTAATGAAATAAACGAAATGATTAAAAAGGAAAGAAATGACATTTTTTTGTATTCATTAAACATATCAATTCGAATTATGAATGCCCATTATAAGAACTAACAAAACAACAACAACAATAGGAAGCCTCGAACATTGGCAATACTCTTCTACGAACTTAACCAAAAAATACAGACATCGGGTCACTTTTACCAGGAAATTGTCAATAGCTGAAATTCCCTAGAGCATATCCTTGACACAAGCACGAAAAGCAGTGGGCCTCTGAGTCACAATACCACAAGCTAACCACCAACCCAGTTCTGAACATTCTAAAAACTTATTGCTCAAAAGGATCCTTAGGATCAAAGAACGTACTAAAAAGCAATTTTTCAATTAAACTTTGTGATCAAAAATAAAAAGATTGAGGAAATAAAAGACCGCATCCCTACAAAATCGCAAGTGCTTCGCAGATTGGAATTGGCACAAGTGTATTATCTGTGTAAAGGGAACAAGATACGAGAATACATAGATGAATTTATATAGTACAATATATAAAATTGGGTGTATGTTTGTTTGTTACCTGAACTCTAAAACTGTTGAGAAATGGAATTTTCATGGATACGTGGGGAGTTTTTCTGTAAAGATTGAGCATCGGACCACTGGAAATTCGGAAGTGGTAGTTCTCTTTGAGACATATTTTAACAATCAGTAGCCTTTCTCAAATATGTACATTTTTTTGATTGTTAGTTTTATCGTAATTCAAATGAATTTGAAGAAAAAGAAGCCACCTTACACAGACTGAAAGATTTTGAGTCTTCTGTGATCACTGGTATTGTCTAGAAATTGAAATTGATACGGAGTTTTTAGTGAACCTACTGATTTACTATAACAATCGCATATCCCATCCCATACGGTATATATTATTTAGGTTTTTTCTTTCTTAAATATTTCGTCACACATAAGTGAAATCAACTCCGTGTGTTTTTAAACAAATACACAATAGGTTAACATATTTGAATACTTAGTTTATTTTCAATTCCAATCAATAAAATATAGTTTTTTATAATCACTGACTGACTGACGATTTATTAAAAACAAATATAGCAAACCGGAAAAGGAAATGCATTTTGATTTGCAAAGCACATCATCATAATCATTATCATTATTATTGAGGACTGATCGTTTTTTTGTTTTAATTGTATATCTACTCGTACTTCTTTGGATTTTTTTTATTTGTATTTTGTTTCATTTAATTTGAATTTTTGGATGTTGGTATTTAGTTTTGTGTTGTGTTGTTTTTCAACATCAAGGTTAGTAAGACTCTATAAAATCATGAGCTTTATGTTTTATGGTTTTTTTAAATTTTAATTCATTATAAATTTCATCATCATCATCATCATCATTCGTAAAATAAGAAAATTTTATAGAGTACACAGCACGACGTCACAGGCAACCTCAAACTTGTGTGATCGAATGAAAAGTTGAATTATATTTTTCGTCTTTCCCGCCGCTTTTTTTGGACAACCGAAAAAAATTCCAGTGACTTGACAAATGAACAGCGTACACCTGGCCTTGTCTTCAGTATTATTGTATATAGTCTTTCAATTTATTCAAAACATGTGTCGTTGCACAGCACTTGAAATACTTTTGAAAAAATGAGACGAATCGAATAAATTGAAAAATTGGCATAGTATCCTTAGGGTTAGGCGACCGACATTGAAAATTGTTCTAAGCTTTATACCAACAGATATACGCGACAACTCCATAAAACTATCCTATGTCCATAGGGTTACTATTTCACATCCAAAAATTTCATTGCCATGAAGGTATTGCCACGCTCGCAAACAAAGTTTGAGTATAGATATACATACATATTGTGAATCTATCCCCTTGAACACACACAAAAAATTTCATCAAAATCACATACTTAAGTTCAGTGACATACACAGAAGAATTTATATATAAAGATTAATAAAAGCAAACTCATTTTCTTTTTAAAAGTATAATGTTAATATTTCTGGTTGGCTAAAAGAAAAACTAATACAAATGAAATAAAAGAAAATTTGTTCTCATTTGCATCTTAGTTCAAGTAAGTTCTATCACCTACTCTCCAACCTATGACAATCCAGATCCTTCATTTTTATTTTGAATTTATTTCAATTTTTGCCTTAATTTATCCATAAAATTCTTCTATCTCTTGTGTAATATTTTTTTTAAAATTTATTAGAAGACTATTGTATTACTATATGGAGAAGACTAGTGATTATTAGTTATTATAGTTATCTTTAAATATCATTGTATTCTAATAAAATTAAAACGCTGGACCTTGAACATATTCCTACTTATTATGGCCAGATTTGCTTATACTTACTTATTGTATTTCACTCATTTGCAGTGGACTTAATTTCAGACAAGCAAACGAAAGCAACGAAAATTAAAGAATGAATCATTCGGATAAAGGAACCGGCGTCATTATCATCAGGGACCAATTTTATAATAAATAAAAAAAAAAACAAAAACTTAAAACTTTCTTTATTCATTAAAGAGAGAAGAAAAATTAAAATTTAATGAAAATTTTATTCCTCTCTCAACAATGTTATAATTTAATGATATTCCGAGATTTTATACTATGAAAACACGCGCATAATGAGAAAAATGTGTGAACTTCAGATATAAAAAACTACAATTATCATCCACAACATAATTTTTTACTTGTTGTTGTGTTGTTTTTGTGAATCTCAAGTGGAAAATAATTTAAAAAAAAAAAAAATAGAAAACAATTAAAGAAAATATCTGAATGAATAAATAAGTAAGTGAATGGCATAAAACTATAATAATAATAATAATAATAATAATAATTTTCATTTGCGAAAGTGTATCTTTAGCTGTTGTTGTTTTTGTTGTTGTTTGTTCGCCGGCCACACTCTGCAACAGAAGAAACTAAATGTGGCAAGCAACAAGATACAATAATATTTTTATTAAATTTTTATGGGTTAAGTTGATTATCTTTTGCTCTTGGAAAATGAAAACATACATATACACACACACAACTTTTCACATTCAAGTGTTGTAAATTGTCATAATTATTATGATGTTGTTATGGATTTGTTATTGTAAATCACAAGTGCAAAAACCTTGTATCTCTTGAATAAACTTGTTGTAGTTATAAGCAAAATCAATATACAAAATAAAGAAAATTATGCTTGCATGTATATGAGATACATTTGCAGCAATTACGAGCGAGTTTTTTCTTTAATTTTCTTTAGATATTTATAATTGCGAAACTCATATTGAAGGTATAAATCTATCTAAGGCATTTAAAACTAAATTGTGTTTTAATTTCTAAACAATAAAATGAAACTTTATTAACAATTTAGTTTCATTATCATTATCAACAGCCGTTGATTGTTGCATAAACTAATTTAGCGTTAGCTGCTGAAACAATAGAATCAAGTTACTATAATGAAGCGTAAACAAAGCAAACTATAGTATCATAGTGGTATGTATCTATGTATCTGTTGCATACAGGTAGATATTCCAGATGTGATAAGTCAAGCACAGACATCTGAATAGACAAGATGATGATGAGATACACAGCAGCAGTTATTAGTACATAGCTAGTAGCTAGGAGAAGAAGCAGAGAAAGGTATAAGAATGAATAGACAATAAAGAGACACAGACAAAGTCGAAAACTCTGAGAGATGAGAGCAGACACCGGAAAGTTATGAAGAAAAAAGAACAAAGTTAAAGGGAAAAAGGAAACAACAGTCAACATCAAAAGATAGAGTTGATGGTGAGGATGGTGATTCGTTGCGCCAGACAAAATAGATAGAGCGAGCGCCCGTCAGAAAGCCAGGGAGTCAGTCATTCAGATAAGAAAAATAAAGCCAACTAACCAACGAACCATTTATTCATTCAGTCAGTCAGTCAGTCAGTCAGTCAGTTAGTAAGACAGTCAGTAAGGTAAGGTACTCTGTCTCTTAGTCAGTAAGACAGTCAGTGAGGCATTCTGTCCCTCAGTCAGTGAGTTTAGTGTGTGGCAAAAGCAAAGAAAGACGCTCTCACGCACGAACCTGTTTGCCTTCCTTCCTTTCTTTTTTTTTTTTGTTCATCCATCTTCTACCTTTTATTATTTTGCAGTTTATTATTATTGTTTGTGTTGTTGTTGTTGTTGTTGTTGTTGATGATGTTGATGTCTACCTTTTTTTTTTTCCTTTATTTTTTACATTTTCTGATAACTTCCACTAAGGGTGGCTGGCTGGCAGCTCTGTTCGCTGAACCTGTCAGTGACCCAGTCAGTTTATGTTATGCTGTTTTTTGTTTTTCTTTCTTTTTCTTCTATTTTGTTCTGTTGTTGGTGTAGCTATAATAGTACGAAAGATACATATATGTACATATATATAAATCTGTATCTAAAATGGATATACCATCTATGTATGTATGTATGTGTGGATTGCTTTCAATTTGCTTTGTTTGACTATATTGAAGGGAAGGCAGCAGCAGCAAGTGATTGAAAGATGACTTTCTAATTGAAGTTTCAGTTATAGTGATACTTATCTTATATTTATGAGAATTTTCCAAGACAAATTTAAAAAATTTAAGAATTTTGATGAAGGATTTAATATGCTAAAATATATGATTTTTTTAGACCAGAAGAGAAGAAAACAAAAATGATATTAAAATTAAAAAAAAAAAAAAAAACTGCCCTTGGATATTTTAAAGAATTAAAACTAAACCAGGAATATGATTTTCACCTGAATTTACTCTATTTTATAATAAAAATACAATAAAAAAAAAAACATCACAAACCTCTTTTCTCAGATCTTCTTGGTTCCACCAATTAATTTATAATAAAATATAAATACTTTCTCATTTTTAGTAATAATATATTCTTTTCTTAAGCGTCTCGTTACTGGTTTTTATGTATTATTATTTTTATTGAAACCTATTGTATTTTTTTTTTCGCTTTGATCTGTGTGAATTCTGCTATATACAGAATATTTAATTGGGCAGCCTAAGGTTTTCAAGGATTTCATTGCTTCAAAAGAATATTTTCTCTTTTTAATAATCCTTAGAAATTGATTATTTTTGACAAAAAAAAAAAAAAATACTTTTGTATATAAAAATAATATAGTCAATTGAAGTCATATTCTTGTTTGTATTTTTTAAAATAAATTTGTACCCTACATTCATTGAAGTGTCATAAATAATATAAAAAGTTTGTTGAAGGATGCATGACACTTGGAAATTTATCAAAATGATCATTCGAAAGCAATTGCTTCTTTTTACACTTCATGGCTTTCTATCATAGTCAAGCAGGCTTCCCTTTTTTGGTGTAGATTCTACAGGAATTCACTTAGATTCTGTGTTCCTAATCATACTACTAGAATTTTCGTTTCTCTAACTCTAGGTAGGTGCACAACTAATTTCGCCTCATACCATTCCCATTTCGCGTATTATGTATCAGTATCACATCCTCTCTTCTGAAATTTCATCCACAATTATTAATGATCTAGTCCTCCTCTAACACCTAAGCTTGTCCACCTCACCGTAAATGAATTTGAACGATTCAATTTGGATGATTTACTCAACATTTGTCTCCCTACACACATAACCAAACATAATAAAATCAGATACTGAAGTAAAATTAAATAATACTAAATAAGTTCTAATTAAATAGTGTTCTTATTGATAAATAATCAATTCCATGTCTATTTCTTCTTGCTACTTATGATGTATAAGAACTTATAATGTAACTTGAGCACCTGAAAGAAGATGAGGATCAATTAACTGATCAATCAATTTGACAGAAATAAGTCTTCAGTTTTCCTGTCTGTTACAAACATTTTCATATGCAGAAGACTGTAATTAATCTCTTTTTTAATATTTGCCTAGACCTTTAAATTATTTCTATAAAAAAATACACACACAAGAACCATGAAACGAGATATCAAGAGTCTTGATTTTAACATTTAAAGAAATCTCTTCTTTCCCCCCATTATTTAAAGATTCTACTCGTATTTTCTAAACATTCCTTTAAAACAAATTCTAATATGCATATATCCTTTAAAATATAAAGTAACATTAGCTAATAAATATAAATTATGCTACTATTAGAGATTTCAATAAATAAATATATTGATATATTGTTATACTAAATCATAGTCTAAAAACATGAAAGGTAACTTGATTTGCAAGACTTGATGATTAAATGTGTATGTTACTTCTTCTGCAGGGTAACTTAACTTAAATGTTGAGTTTAATCGACTATTAAATTTTTATATTTCATTTCCTTTTATTAAACCAATAAATACTAAATAATGAGTATATAAGAATTCTTGTACTACAACATAAGGAAAAGAAAACATTTTACATATCAACGATTCGTTTTAATTGGCCGCCGTCTGTCAGTCAAGAGTTGTCATGACAATAATTAATGTATTACCAATTTATTCTACATATCTGAATACAATCTGAATATATAGGAGGAGTATGTATTGTACATATGTTCACACATGCATACATAAATATGGCAAAAAAAAAAATCTATACAATAAAACATTAATATGTTATATATGTAGATATTGTTATAGATACTCGTAATCGCATGATATGTGCTACCATATTTTTTTGTATATAAATACATACATTTGTATCCATTTGAAGATGTGATGTATGACAACATGATTTGCTATATATTTTCGTTGGTTATGCTATTTGTTTTATTTTTTTTGTTTTGTTTTTGACATTGAAAATAGTCTATTCAATTCAATTGGGCTTATTTTTGGGCTTGTTTTGTAGGCTGGACAACATAACAAAAATAAGAAATAAGAAAAAAAAAAACAAAAATTGTAATGAAAATAAATTCTTATGAAGTCTGAAGATGCCAGATTTTTATTAGAAAGAAAACATTCTTTAATCCTAACAATGTTTCTTTGTTTCTTGTCAGTAAACTGTGAAATAGAAATTGTTTTTATACTGAAAAATTTATTATTTATTGGTAAATGATAAAATAATCTAGTAGTTCTCATTCTGAGGTTCGTTATTTGCCGTTGATTAATTGAAGATTAACTCAAAATTTAAACTAACAAAACAAGTTAAACTCAACTGCAAATAGAAGATCAAATATAATCACAATGTTTTGATGTCGAAAATGAAAGTTTTTGTATGTGATGGATAATGAAATCAACCAATTAACCAAACTTATCTCGAACTTTCTAGGAATGTCATAAAACACCTGAAATTCATATCCTTTATTTCTCAAAAAACACTGGACAGCAGAACATTCTCAAAGCTTCTGTAAAATGGTGTTTGCAACCCCCCCTGACTATCGAAAAACATGTCAATCAAGATAATATCTTACTTGTGAGTTATTTTTATTTTGTTTACAAAATTGTAAATTGTAAATTTCTTTAACGAGAATGTCTTACATATATTTTTGAATCTATTTTAAGTTACAAATAAATCCCTCTCTTTTTATAGGAGTGGAGGAGGAGGAGAAGGAACAACACATCAAAAGTGTTTCACACATTTAAGGTTTCATCTCTCATTTGCTGTTGTTATAGTTTCATTGCTATTATTCTTTCGAAATTCCTTGAAGTATGCAATAAAATACCATAAATATGCTCGTTCGTTACACCTTGAACTTTGACAGTGAATTTTTGGATATAAATCAAAAGAAAAGGTGAATTTCCCTTCATAACAAACTGGTATAAAATGAAAATATTTTCACACCAAAACCTAAAAATAAACAATAAGCGAAAAGAAAAACATTTCTGAGAATTAAGGATATTGGTAAGAATGAGTTCTCTTTTGACTCATGTTTTTCTAATAAGAGACATAACAATATTGTTATTAGATACATAACGCGACAGTTAATTAATATTAATTAGAAAGAAAAAACCGCACGGTAACTTTAGTCACAATACCGCCCACCAAAGGGGAAACTACTTGATGTTGTACAATATAAAGAAACCAAGTGAATAAGAAAGGATTGACCATAAAGAACAAAAGACCAGCAGACATATTAGTGGGTATATAGAAATAGATACATTTAACAACAATTTCTATTATAAAAAGAAGAAAAAATTGAGAAAAAAGAATAATAATTAAATAATAAAAGTAACAAAATCATAAACCCTCCTTCGTTTGTCTCCAGTTCAATCAAATGAGAAAAGGCATTGAATTCTCTTTGGCGCCCAACTAGAAAACAATGTCTTTCCTTTCCTTCCTCTTCCTCTTCCTCATATATTGTAACAAGCAAGCAAAAGACAAACAAAATTATTCTACTGTTCATTTTTTGTATGGCGCAAGTTTTTATGTGTCACTGTAATGAATTCATCCATTCATCGCGTCTCCGTCTGTCTTCTATTTACATATCCACTTCCAGAGATAAGGAACGGGCACCCATGTATTCGCATATACTTACATATATAACAAGTATATAGTCGACTACAAATGCGAGTATACATTTAGTGTTGTCCAAGTCAGGCGTCAGGTTTAGAGCACAGAAGGAAGGAAGGCAGGCAAGCAGCCAGCCAGACACATAACAAAGAGTAATGTCCTTCCATTCCAGTTAGAGTTTCTACTTCTACTTCTCCACTACATTGAACCAACGACGAACATGAACTTAATTTTATCGAAAGAACAATTTTCTTTTTCTTTTTTTTTTTTTTTTTTTTGGTTTGATTTTATTTTATTTGGATGGGCGCCTACTACTATTTGTGGCATTAATTTGAAGGAGAATAGAAATATTCCTCACACTCGTGGCGGCGGCTACTTTCAGCACAATTTAGTTTTATAAATGACTTCTATGTCAAGCATAAGAAAGAAAGAGAAACCAAGAGAAATGAGAGAGTGAGTGGGGGCAAGAGGCAAGCAAATCCATTTAACTGCCTATTTTCTTTCTTTTGGAATTTGAATGATGAGTAATTATTTACTTTGCTTTGCTTCACTTGTGTTGATTAACTCGAGATTTTCTTCTCTTTTGGGATTTTATTTTTTATTTGCAATATTTATTTATATAGAAAGTTTTTACTCAATGTTTTCATCATCTCATCATACCATAGATCCTGAAACTTAATAATTTTTCTCAAAGTACAATAACATATTTTTCACAGTTTCTTTCTTCCCTTCTCTTATGTTGACTTATTTTCATAAAAATAGAGGCAATAAACATTTTCTCTTGACTCTGTTGTTTGTTTTGATACTTCTTGAGTCTCTTGTTATTGCAGATACAAAAACTTTTTATTATAGATTTGTGTTAAGAGAATGTTATGTATCTCATTAATTGACCTAATGATACATGACCTACATATTTTTGTTGATAAGCATAAATTTTAAAAGGCACAAATTTGTGTAGATAAATTGTGAATACTAATCTTATCATACATAATAAGAAAAGTCTGGTTGAACTATTAAACAAAACAAAACACTATGGCAACAACAATATCTATGTATCTACTATAGGTCAGTAAAAGACCTTGAAAGTTATTTCTAGATAAATATCATCAAATTTTATTTAAAAAAAAAAAATCAAGATATTTCATTAATTTAATAGATATTTTTTATATTATTTTGGGGCATTCAACTGGTTTAATAGATATTTTTAACAAAGATTAATCAAAATTTCAACTAGGAATATTCATAATTAGTTTACTGACTACTATTTGAGTTATAGGCAAAGAAGTTTATTACTAACATTTTATTCTAATCAAAGGTTTGCAATATTACAAAGAATATTTTCTTACGTTGACTCCTTATAGACTACTACTACATTGATATCCTTCCTTGATGTTTGTTAACAAAAATGTCTAAATTCAATCAGGGAACTTTAATCATTTTATCTAATACCAAACATAAAGGAATGAAGACTTCAATACTCATCGTTGAAAATTATTTGTGGAACTTGTACTCACTTAACATGGACACAAGTTCCTTCGTTTAAAGGATCGAATACTGCATCAAGTGCCATTACTCATAGATTGTGTGAGATTATTGCATTTGACAGAACCAAATTCATGTTGAAAAGCAATGATGACTTCGAAAACTGTATAATTATGCAAAAATTTGGAAGAGAAACAAGCCAAGTAATGCCTCAATAGGTCCATACATCCTGTGTGATAATTAAATCTTTCAATTTCCTGTGTTTTTTTTATAGTAAATTCTTAAATAATAAAAAGATACTATCAAATTTATTAAGAAAAACTTATAGGGCACTTACTAGTATATGATTGTCTGATTAAATGGAAGAAAAGATCACTGATCCCTGATCCTTGATCCTTGATACTAAACCATAGAACATTTAAGATTTCTCAGCTATTCCGAGAAACTCTTGATAATGGTGATTGAATATTTCAGTTATATTATTAGCATAGAAAGATAGTTAGTTATTCTTTTTGTTCAATCCAATTTCATTTCTCTCTTTCTTTTAATTCTCCATGAAGACTAGACTACTACAAAATGTGTAAATTTTGGGTATTTTTGTATACAAAAAAAAAAAATAATTAAAAAATCCGATTTCTTTCATTTAAATAAAAATTTACAAATTTTATGAATTTGTATAAAACTCACCTAATGTTTTTAGATAATCCACAATACTATTATCATCTGGTAATCCATAATTTTCTGAAAACATTTGGTAATCCATCGATTGTGAAATTTTTACGCTATGGAAATATTATTAAATATTCTTTAATTCTTTTATTTATTGATATAATGATTTTTATTCCTTTTGTTTTATACTAAATTTTTCTTTTTTTTTCTTCTTCTTCTTCACACACACATTTTACACTATTTAAAACACAAATCATGAGAGATTTTTCACTATTTTCTTTTTCTTTTTTATTTTGAATTTTCCAAAAACAAATTTCACGATGTTCAATTATATTATTTTATGTAATTTTCCAGAATTTAATGCAGAAGGCGTCGATCTACACAGACCGTGCAACACAGAGAACGTAGAAGAGAGAGAATGAGAGTGTGTGATAAATATTATGGGAGAGAAATAGAATGGAAGAGAATGCGATATGCGATATGCGGGTTTTTTGGAAGAAGGAAAGCAAACGCAACAATGTTTCAAAATGTTCTTCTTTCTTCTTCTATCTGCCTTTCTTTCTTCTTCAGTCTTTGTCAATTTAGTGTGAGTTATTTCTTTTTCTTCTTCTATATATATAAACATATATATAGGTGTGTATGTGTGTGTGTGTGCATGAGTGTGTGGGATCGTCACACATATAACTTCATACGCATATGTTTAGAAAACAAAATAAATGCACAAAAAAAAAAGTACAAATGTCTGCTTGCTTTTGCTTTCTTATTTTACTCTTGTTAATTTTTGTGATTGTTTTTTTTTTTTTTGTTTTTTTGGTTCAGTTGGATGATTTTTCTTCTTGTTAATTTTTTTTTGGGGGGGTTTTCTTTGTGGTTTGTTTTTGTATTGTCGAGAATTGAAGAGTCGCACGCAGGCAGCAGCTTCGTCGTGTCGATTTTGACTTTGTTGCTGTTATTTGTCTTTTCGTTTGCGACTCGTTTCAAAATCGTCGTCTCTGCTGCTATCTTTCGTATTATAATATATATTTCTTTTGATGCTCTCTTTTGTATTGGTATTTGTATTTTTGTTGTTGCTGTTGTTTTCCTTTAAGTTATGCGTTTGCTGGCAGAGACCTACTACGATTCAGACACAACACTTTGAGGAGGCAGGCACAGGCACCAGACCAGACCAGACCAGCCCAGACTAAACCAAACCAAACCAACCAGACAATTGCAAGTAGACAAGCACGCCACAGACCTTGAGATTCCGAATCTGAAGATGTAGTTCAAGACGAAGAAGAAGAAGCAGGAGCCGAAATCAAGTAGTAAACTCTACAAAAACAACAAGAACGACGACAACACAAAAAGGTTTCGTTTGTTTGTTTGTATATTTCTGTGTCTGTTTCTTCGTCCAGACGTTTTTTGGTACAACAAAGAAACAGCAGCAAAGCAGCAGGATTCGGATTCCTTTTCTTTTTCTTTTTTTGTTTTTTTTGTTTTCCTTTTGTTGTTTTTCTTATTTATTTTATGCACAACAGACGATGGACATTAATGTCTCCCGATGTATATAAATTGTCTGTTGTCTGTTTATTGCTTTTTCTAACTTTGTTTGAGGCAATCAATGTATGCAACGAAATGATGTCGACGTAACGTAACGTAACGTAACGTAAGAACGCAATACAATACAAAAACGTAAGTAGAGTGAGTGAGTTAAGAATGCAGCAGATTACTGTGATGATCTCTTGAATCTTTTCTTTAGCCAAATTAGCATTTGCATCAATCAGCTCAGCGCAATTCAATCAAAACCAAGTATATGATGATTGAAGATGTTGATGTTTGAAGGAATCGAAAAAGTTAAAGCGTTTTTAAAAGTAGTTTGTAGGTGGAGTTGTAATTCTCTAGTACATTGATGATGATGATGATGATGATAAAATTGCTGTTATTGATGTGTTTGTTGGTGGTGTGGCGGCGTTGGTGGTGGCTAGTTTTGTTTTTATTCTGTTCTTGTTTTTCTCTTCTTTTCTCTTTTCTATTCTATTCTTTTCTTATTTTATTTATGTTGATTCCACAAAATTCTCCCAATTGTTTTTATTTGCGTTGTTGTTGACATTTGTTCTGATAACATATTCATAGACAAACGCTCTCTCTCACTCTCTCTAGCTTTTTTCTTTCTCTTTATTCGATGAGTTGTTCTTTTCTTTTTATAGTTTCTAGTTTTCTATTATTTGTTGTTGTTTATTTATAATTTTTAATTTTTTTTTTTATTTTTATTATTTGTTTTTGTTTTACACAAATCAAATGCTTTTATGATTGTTTAGAATGCACAAACAAAGCAAAATTTTCAATAAAACAAAATATAAAACAAAAATAATAAGATACACGTTCCATTCGAGTATTTGAGAGACTTCAGAACGCGGCAAAATAGTTTTAATTTCTTTATCACGTGTACATATAACAAAACACCAAAAGATACACACATTTAATTTATTTAAACCTTTACAGTTTCAATTTATTAACAATTTTTGTAAATTTTTCCGGTTTCTAAGTTTGAGTAGATACATTTTTTATTATTATTATTTTTTTTTTAATATCTTTATTTAAATTGTTGAAGATATTTTTTGTTTTCTTTTCTTCTTCTTTTATAAATAAGAAGATTTGCACTATAAGAGATACACAGATACAAATAAATTTTGTTCTGATTTTATTGAACTTGAATTATTATTCTTTTTTTTTAATTAAAATTTATTAATTTATTTTTTTTAAAATCAGCTACATTTGCATTTGCACTTTTTTGTTGCATTTTATATTTTTTTAAATTTCTTATTTTTTTTTTTTTTTTATTATTATTTTTTAAAGCGAAAATTGCACTTGTACAGAGAGATTTTTTTTTTATAATTTCTTTACAATATTTTTGTTTTCTTTTTTACAATTTTAATGTTTATGTTTGTTAATTAAAGTTTTATTATTTATTTATTCTTTTGGTTACGTTTCATTTGACTTTTTTGTTGTTCGCTTTCTTTTGCTTTCGTTCATTCATTACG
>JBAMAW010001653.1:0-13787 GCA_037043295.1 Amiota minor
AACAAACTAGAGTACACAGCCCGGCGTCGCACAGGCAACCGAAATCCTTAAACTTGTGTGATCAGTACGATCATGAATAGAAAAGTTGAATTATATTTTTGGTCTTTCATTCTCACTTCCCCCTGCCGCTTTTTTTTTTTTTGACAACCGGACAGACACAGAAAAAATTCCAGTGACTTGACAAATGAACAGCAACGTACACCTGGCCTTGTCTTCAGTATTATTGTATTATAGAGTCTTTCAATTTATTCAAAACAATTTGTAGTGCGTTGCACAGCACTTGAAATACTCCTTAGGGTTTTAACGCAGGCGACCTGATTAATTTAAAAATATGTCTCTAAGCTTTATATGCAACAATTGATTCACCAATTACGCGACAACTGCCCCAAATATCGGATCTAAAACTATCCTATGTCCAAGGCGGGAACCAACTATTCACATACAAAAAATTTCATTGCAATCAGAAGAATGGTATCGCCGCGCATAAGACTCGAACAAACAAAGAAACAAAGTTTAATTTTTATATAATAGATATACATACATATTGTGAATCTAAACCATTCTCAGATCCCCTTGAACACACACAAAAAATTTCATCAAAATCGGTCCAGTCGTTTAAGAGAAGTTCAGTGACATACACACTCACAGAAGAATTATATATATAAAGATTAAGGAAAAAAAAAATTTGAAATAAATTCAAAATAAAAATGAATGAATCTTTGAAGAAGATTAGGAATTGTCATAGGTTGGAGAGTAGGTGATCTAAGAACTTGACTTCTTAAGATGCAAATGATGATACAGAGAAACTGAATAAATTTGTCTTTATATTTCATTTTGTAATAGTTTTTTGTTGAATTTTATTATAGAAAACCATGAGAATATTAAAAATTCTACGTTTAAAAAGAAAATGAGTTTGTTTTCCTTATTCTTATTAATATTCTATAAAATTTTCTTATTTTACAAGTATTAAGAATGATGATGATGATGATGATGATGATTAAATTTATAATAAAATAAATAAATGAATTAAAATTTAAAAAATCATAAAACATAAAGCTCATGATTTTATAGAGTCTTACTAACCTTGATGTTGTCGAAAAAAAACAACACAAAACTAAATAAAGAAAACCAACATCCAAAAATTCAAATTAAATAAAACACACAAAACAAAATACAAATAAAAAAAATTCAAGAAGATGAAGTACAAGTAGATATACAAGTAAAACAAAAAAAAAAAAAAAAAACTATGCCAAGTCCCACTAATAATAATGATAATGATTATGATGTTGATGATTTGCTTTGCAAATCAAAATGCATTTGAATGATTTCCTTTTCCGGTTTGCTATATAATTTGTTTTTAATAAATCGTTAGTCAGTCAGTGTATTTATTTTTGATTATAAAAAACTATATTTTATTGTTGTTATATTGATTGGAATTGAAAATAAACTAAGTTTTCAAAATTATGTTAATATGTTAAACTATTGTGTATTTGTTTTATATTAAAAAATTCAATAAAAACACACGCGCAGTTGAATGACTTATTTCACTTATGTGTGACGAAAATCAATTTAAATATTTGAATTTTAAGAAAGAAAAATAAAACCTAAATAATATATACCATATGTATGGGATGGGATATGGTGGTTAATTGTCTTAGTCTAAAAGTGATTGAAGAAATCAGTAGGTTCACTAAAAACTCCGTTAATCAATTTCAATTTCTAGACATTACCAGTGATATAAGAAGACTTAAAATTTTATCTTTCAGTCTGTGTAAGGTGGCTTCTTATTTTTCTCAAATAATATTTGAACGATTCATTTGAATTATAGATTTTAAAAACTAACAATCAAAAAAATGTACATATTTGAGAAAGGCTACTGATTGATTTTAAAATATGTCTCAAAATTAGAACTAACATTTCCGAATTTTCCAGTGGTCCGATGCACATCAATCTTTACAGAAAAACTCCCCAGACTATGCTAGAGTTTCCATGAAAATTCCATTATAATCGATTCAATAGTTTTAGAGTCCATAGGTAACAAACAAACATACACCCAATTTTATATATTGTATATAAATTCATCTATGTATTCTCGTAACTTTTTTGTTCCCTTTACAGTAATCTTCCTCGGATATAATACACTTGTGCTTTTTCCAATCTGCGAAGCACTTGCGATTTTGCAGGGATGTGGTCTTTTATTTCCTCAATCTTTTTATTTTTGATATCTGTCACAAAGTGATTAAAACTGAAAAATTGTTATTAAGTACGTTCTTTTGTATCCCTGAGGGTCCTTTTGCAGCCCAATAGTTTTTAGAAAGTTCAGAACTGGGTTGGTGGTTAGCTTTTATGATACTGTGACTCAGAGGCCCAGCTGCTTTTCTGCTTTGCTTTGTGCTTGTGGTAGAAGGATATGCTCTAGGGAATTTCAGCTATTGCTTACAATTTCCTGGAATGGGTTCTATGGTAATATGGACCCGATGTCTGTTGTGTATTTTGGTTAAGTTCGTAGCCAGTGTTTTAGAAGTGTATTGCCAATGTTTGAATGGGCTTTTCCTATTGCCTTTTGTTTTAGTTCTTCATAATGGGCATTCATAATTCTAAGATATGTTACAAATATCGCCTTCAATTCAATGTTGAATTTTAATGAATACAACAAACGTGAAATTTCATTTCTTTCCTTTTTAATCATTTCATTTATTTCATTAAATTTAATGTCTTTAATTTTAATATTATTTGTTTTCTGAGATTTTCGAAAACCAAATTAATGTCACATGTGTGTGAAACAGAGAAAGATATTTGCGTGTTTTTGTATTGGGTTGAGTCCATAATACAAAAGATTTGTTTTGACTGTCACTTGAGGTCATTACCATGTGACTTTTCTTAAAAAGCTTCTTCGTCGTTCGCCTTTATAAAGATGAGAGATAATAAAAGCTAAAAAAGGTCTTAAAAAAAAAAAATTATAAAAAATTTCAAAAAAATATAAAAAAAAATAAAATAAAATAAAAAAGCTTTAAAAATGACAAAGTACCTGCTGCTTTTGTTGTTGTTGTTGTTGTTGGTTTTGATTTAAAACATTTTTTGGTTTTATTTAACTGCATTTTACCTACCTACAACCTACTACCTGCTTAAGTGGCTTAAGAGCTTCAAAGTTCTGTTTTCTGGTTTTTAAGTATTGCGTGATTAATTATTTTATATTAAGTTAATTTTTTTTTGTGTGTTTGGTTAATTCATTTTAATCTTTGCCACAATGATCATCACATTTATAAGGCAGGCAGTCAATTAGTTTATAATTTTTATTCGTGGCTCTAAATCTTTGAAATAAATAAAATATAAATAAACTTGTTTCTAAATATTTAGTATAAAATATTTCATTATTTTTTATTTTAGTTTTTAATGCTACCATGCAGCACCTGATTTCCTCGATTTATTTCTGAAAATTGGATCTGTTTCTGTATCAGTTTGTGATTATAAATCTTAATCCTTTCAACATATCATTTAGTGACCTAAATTCTTTATTCAGCACCTTCTTTGTTTTTGTTTGTTTTTATTTTTCGTTTAAGTTCCAACATTTGAACCGAGAATCAAAAAGCAAAAGCACAAACTCAAATCGGAACAAAAGAAGTTTGCCTGTCAATACATTTTTTACCAAATGTTAACATATTTCACCTACTTAAAGAAAATATTGCTTTGCATTTACAACCTTTAAAAAAAAAATCAATAAAATTTGGTGCTTTGCACGAAACTGGAAGTCACGACTTCAAATATTCTATTTTTGGGCAAAAAAATAAATATATAAAGATGATGAAGAAGATGAAGATGAAACCTTGCAGTTTTTGTTTATGGTGAACATCTTTTAAAATACAATTATCATCATGATTATCGTCTTCACCTTCATCTTCATCATCCTCATAATTATTATTGTTTTTGTTGTTGTTGGTGATGGCTTTAAGTTCGTGAAACTATATGTCACCTTAATGGCATCAGCATCGACATCAGCATCAGCATCATCTTTTTTGAACTTACTAAATAAAGAAACCCAGAAAGTTTCTTCGCGGAATTTTGTATTTCTTTGAGCGACCGGTATTAACTGCATTTCTTTATTTTTGAGATTCAACGATCTCCTTCCTCTTCTCTTTGTAAACAGTCATAAAAATACATAACTGTTAAAATGTTGTTTGTTGTTGCCTTTGAACATTTTTTTTTTTTTTGGCAATTCGCACGTATATGAAGAAAGAGAATCAAAGAGAGAAACCAAATCAAAAGTCAGAAATGAGGTCAAGTCATCTTTGTTTGTTTGGTAACTTGTTGGTGATGGTATTTTTTAGTGCTTTTATATAAAATAAATATTGGAAGAACTAAATCAAATTGATGAGAATATAATCATACCATAGAAAACTTATCTAAAAACTATGTTAATGAACATAATTCAATCCTCTACATAGAAATTAAATTGAATATTATTTCTTGGAAAATTAGATTACTTTAGGGGTCTCTCTTCTTCATTATTGAAACATGGGAATTACCCACATAAGCACACATACACATATACATATGTGTACGTAGTATGTACTTTGACCACTTTAATCGATGCATGACTGACATACAAATATTGTACATCCATCCATTTATTTCTTATAGAATTATCAGGCAGGCATAAAAGCTCTGCGGGGGTGTTAAGAGTCCAATGGTGAGAGCCTTTTAGTTGACACAAATGGAAATCATGTGGTGTGGTCGGGCACATGATAATGTTGTGTTGTGTTGTACATTATGTTCAAGTATATTTTAGTTCAAGAACGAGTAATGGACAAAAAGGAAATGAAAGAAGAAAGAAAGAAAGAAAGTTAAAATAAATTAACAGCGGGAAATTAAGGACACACAATACATAGAATATAGAGTATTATAGATACATAGTTACTTGTATATAGTATTGTATATAATACATATGTTTGTATATCACATCATACCCTGCCATATTGTGTGATCTATATCCATTATAGGAAATAGAAAAACGAGGTCATCGCATAATACTTACATATTTAATTATATTACTATATCATATTGTCATTTATCACTAAATGCATTACTGGTCAAAATACTTTATACTCTAATTAAATCATAAATACTCTTTATCAACACTGATTTATAGTTTTACAAAACAGAAAAGTAATTTGTCCTAGAATAACATATTAACCATACACACATGTATTTGTTTTCTAAAATTTTATTATAATTTGATTAGTCTCCGTTAAAAACTTTGATCAAACTTCTTACTTATTAAAATCAAAGGTTACCAAAACAACACTTTTTAATTTGTATGCGAAATCTCTTTATTCGCCTGTTTACTATTTTATTACTGTAATTGGTTCGCTCTCAAATATTTAATTAAAAACAAATTTTACTTCTAAACGCTGGAACAGATTGATGAACCTGAAGCTGAGTCTGAAGCCGGTCAAAGTATCAATCCTGCATCTGTTTATATGTGTGAAGCTAAGTCTGAAGTTGAATCAGTGAAGTCAAAGTAGTTTCAATTTACTAGACTTCAAATCATCTGTCTCTCTCCAATGCATTAAAATAATTATAACTGTGTCTATTTTTAGATCATTAATCAAGATTTTTTTTATTTTAATTGCCAAGGTTTGACAACCCTACTGAGGCTGAACCTCACATTCTGTTCGCTTTTTCGAGCTTCAGCTTCACCCTGAGCTTCACCATACTGTTCCATTCTGTTAAGTGTTTCATTTAAAGTTAATTTTATCGTCTAAATGAATTTTTTCCCACTTTAAAACTATTTCTCCATAAAAAACAACTCTGTTTTGAAGATGTTAGCCAACACTGTTAACATTTTACTATGAATATGTCATTTCAATTATTTGTACTTCAAACTATACAAATCGATATATACATGGTGTGACAATTAAGTAACGGGACTGAGTATACTACAGTCGTCTGTCTTTAGCTTTAAGAGTGGGGATGGATGGTGAGTGACCTTGATTCCTACTGCGCAGAATCCACTTGATCCCGCCTCTCTGTCTAGTCTAGTTTGCTTTTAAACGTAGTTTAAGTAAAGTTTTGTGTAATAGAAGTGCCGGAAAAATGATTAGTTTAAAAATTCTCTTCAACCGACTCAAAACGTGTTCCCTTCAACGAACTTTTGATTTTGGGGAACAGGTAGAAGTCGCAGGGAGCGAGATCTGGTGAATACGGTGGGTGTTCGAGCACGGTAATTGATTTTTTCGCTAAGAACTGCTTCACAGAGAGTGCATTGTGCGCTGGCGCGTTGTCCTGATGCAGAATCCAGGATTTGTTGTTCCACAGGTCTGGTCTTTTCTTTCGCACTTTTTCTCTCAGCTTCTCTAGGACCTCAATGTAGTATTTCCGAACAATTTCATTAATTTTTTGAACGTTTTCTGCAATTCTTGATGTCACAGGGCGTCCAGTCCGTTCCTCATCATCAACTTCTTCCCGGCCCTCAGAAAATCGTTTGTGCCATTCGAAAATTCTAGTACGTGACATGCAGTCATCACCAATCACATTTTTTAGCAATTGAAAACACTCACTTGGAGGTTTTTTTAATTTTACGAGAAATTTTAATGTATTTTCTAATCAAAGATTTCACTATTTAAAAACCCTTTTCCATGCAATCAACTCTGCTTTCAAGATATTTACCAACACTGTTGAACACTTAATATTCCTAAACAAGTGCATGAACTAGTCAACACATATTTGCAGCTTCAGTTGGATGTATAATAAAATACTAAATAATATTTGATCCTAGAGATCCTATGTTGTGTTCATTAAGAGTTCCAACGTTTTTTATGGATTTCTCTCGGTTCTAGGTAGAGATTACCTATTTATTATTTAAATCTAGTTCATGTTAGATCATGTCTTCATGTATTCATTACACATGAATATACTATGTTTATAAACCAGAGACTGTATACCTTTCAGAAGTTAAGTATTTCTAAAGTTATATCCCGAGACCTTTTTGTGGCATGAAAGGTTTTCCTAAGCCTTTCCAATTGAAAACTCACAGTTCTTGACTTTGAAAGTCTTAACTGCTGTAAGCCTTAAATTGTATTTACCAAAATACACTACTCCACCTTAATTTTTAAAACTTGTCGCTATCTCTTGATAACCATCTGGTCACTCTAATCCATTCAACAGGTGAATGAATCATTATTATGATCGTCATTATTATACATCCATCTAAGTGATATGTGTTACTAACATCACTAGTTTGAGTATCAATGTTCAACAGTGTTGGTAGTTCTATGAAATCAGATGAGTGCATCGGAAAAAGGGTTATGTTAATATAATCTTTGAGTAGGAAATACTATTAAAATTTCTCGTAAAATTAAAAAAACCTCCAAGTGAGTGTTTTCAATTGCTAAAAAATGTGTTTGGTGATGACTGCATGTCACGTACTAGAATTTTCGAATGGCACAAACGATTTTCTGAGGGCCGGGAAGAAGTTGATGATGAGGAACGGACTGGACGCCCTGTGACATCAAGAATTGCAGAAAACATTTCAAAAAATTAATGAAATTGTTCGGAAAGACAGGAAATACTACATTGAGGTCCTAGAGAAGCTGAGAGAAAAAGTGCGAAAGAAAAGACCAGACCTGTGGAACAACAAATCCTGGATTCTGCATCAGGACAACGCGCCAGCGCACAATGCACTCTCTGTGAAGCAGTTCTTAGCGAAAAAATCGATTACCGTGCTCGAACACCCACCGTATTCACCAGATCTCGCTCCCTGCGACTTCTACCTGTTCCCCAAAATCAAAAGTTCATTGAAGGGAACACGTTTTGAGTCGGTTGAAGAGAATTTTTAAACTAATCATTTTTCCGGCACTTCTATTACACAAAACTTTACTTAAACTACGTTTAAAAGCAAACTAGACTAGACAGAGAGGCGGGATCAAGTGGATTCTGCGCACTAGGAATCAAGGTCACTCACCATCCATCCCCACTCTTAAAGCTAAAGACAGACGACTGTAGTATACTCAGTCCCGTTACTTAATTGTCACACCATGTATATATCGATTTGTATAGTTTGAAGTACAAATAATTGAAATGACATATTCATAGTAAAATGTTAACAGTGTTGGCTAACATCTTCAAAACAGAGTTGTTTTTTATGGAGAAATAGTTTTAAAGTGGGAAAAAATTCATTTAGACGATAAAATTAACTTTAAATGAAACACTTAACAGAATGGAACAGTATGGTGAAGCTCAGGGTGAAGCTGAAGCTCGAAAAAGCGAACAGAATGTGAGGTTCAGCCTCAGTAGGGTTGTCAAACCTTGGCAATTAAAATAAAAAAAATCTTGATTAATGATCTAAAAATAGACACAGTTATAATTATTTTAATGCATTGGAGAGAGACAGATGATTTGAAGTCTAGTAAATTGAAACTACTTTGACTTCACTGATTCAACTTCAGACTTAGCTTCACACATATAAACAGATGCAGGATTGATACTTTGACCGGCTTCAGACTCAGCTTCAGGTTCATCAATCTGTTCCAGCGTTTAGAAGTAAAATTTGTTTTTAATTAAATATTTGAGAGCGAACCAATTACAGTAATAAAATAGTAAACAGGCGAATAAAGAGATTTCGCATACAAATTAAAAAGTGTTGTTTTGGTAACCTTTGATTTTAATAAGTAAGAAGTTTGATCAAAGTTTTTAACGGAGACTAATCAAATTATAATAAAATTTTAGAAAACAAATACATGTGTGTATGGTTAATATGTTATTCTAGGACAAATTACTTTTCTGTTTTGTAAAACTATAAATCAGTGTTGATAAAGAGTATTTATGATTTAATTAGAGTATAAAGTATTTTGACCAGTAATGCATTTAGTGATAAATGACAATATGATATAGTAATATAATTAAATATGTAAGTATTATGCGATGACCTCGTTTTTCTATTTCCTATAATGGATATAGATCACACAATATGGCAGGGTATGATGTGATATACAAACATATGTATTATATACAATACTATATACAAGTAACTATGTATCTATAATACTCTATATTCTATGTATTGTGTGTCCTTAATTTCCCGCTGTTAATTTATTTTAACTTTCTTTCTTTCTTTCTTCTTTCATTTCCTTTTTGTCCATTACTCGTTCTTGAACTAAAATATACTTGAACATAATGTACAACACAACACAACATTATCATGTGCCCGACCACACCACATGATTTCCATTTGTGTCAACTAAAAGGCTCTCACCATTGGACTCTTAACACCCCCGCAGAGCTTTTATGCCTGCCTGATAATTCTATAAGAAATAAATGGATGGATGTACAATATTTGTATGTCAGTCATGCATCGATTAAAGTGGTCAAAGTACATACTACGTACACATATGTATATGTGTATGTGTGCTTATGTGGGTAATTCCCATGTTTCAATAATGAAGAAGAGAGACCCCTAAAGTAATCTAATTTTCCAAGAAATAATATTCAATTTAATTTCTATGTAGAGGATTGAATTATGTTCATTAACATAGTTTTTAGATAAGTTTTCTATGGTATGATTATATTCTCATCAATTTGATTTAGTTCTTCCAATATTTATTTTATATAAAAGCACTAAAAAATACCATCACCAACAAGTTACCAAACAAACAAAGATGACTTGACCTCATTTCTGACTTTTGATTTGGTTTCTCTCTTTGATTCTCTTTCTTCATATACGTGCGAATTGCCAAAAAAAAAAAAAATGTTCAAAGGCAACAACAAACAACATTTTAACAGTTATGTATTTTTATGACTGTTTACAAAGAGAAGAGGAAGGAGATCGTTGAATCTCAAAAATAAAGAAATGCAGTTAATACCGGTCGCTCAAAGAAATACAAAATTCCGCGAAGAAACTTTCTGGGTTTCTTTATTTAGTAAGTTCAAAAAAGATGATGCTGATGCTGATGTCGATGCTGATGCCATTAAGGTGACATATAGTTTCACGAACTTAAAGCCATCACCAACAACAACAAAAACAATAATAATTATGAGGATGATGAAGATGAAGGTGAAGACGATAATCATGATGATAATTGTATTTTAAAAGATGTTCACCATAAACAAAAACTGCAAGGTTTCATCTTCATCTTCTTCATCATCTTTATATATTTATTTTTTTGCCCAAAAATAGAATATTTGAAGTCGTGACTTCCAGTTTCGTGCAAAGCACCAAATTTTATTGATTTTTTTTTTAAAGGTTGTAAATGCAAAGCAATATTTTCTTTAAGTAGGTGAAATATGTTAACATTTGGTAAAAAATGTATTGACAGGCAAACTTCTTTTGTTCCGATTTGAGTTTGTGCTTTTGCTTTTTGATTCTCGGTTCAAATGTTGGAACTTAAACGAAAAATAAAAACAAACAAAAACAAAGAAGGTGCTGAATAAAGAATTTAGGTCACTAAATGATATGTTGAAAGGATTAAGATTTATAATCACAAACTGATACAGAAACAGATCCAATTTTCAGAAATAAATCGAGGAAATCAGGTGCTGCATGGTAGCATTAAAAACTAAAATAAAAAATAATGAAATATTTTATACTAAATATTTAGAAACAAGTTTATTTATATTTTATTTATTTCAAAGATTTAGAGCCACGAATAAAAATTATAAACTAATTGACTGCCTGCCTTATAAATGTGATGATCATTGTGGCAAAGATTAAAATGAATTAACCAAACACACAAAAAAAAATTAACTTAATATAAAATAATTAATCACGCAATACTTAAAAACCAGAAAACAGAACTTTGAAGCTCTTAAGCCACTTAAGCAGGTAGTAGGTTGTAGGTAGGTAAAATGCAGTTAAATAAAACCAAAAAATGTTTTAAATCAAAACCAACAACAACAACAACAACAAAAGCAGCAGGTACTTTGTCATTTTTAAAGCTTTTTTATTTTATTTTATTTTTTTTTATATTTTTTTGAAATTTTTTATAATTTTTTTTTTTAAGACCTTTTTTAGCTTTTATTATCTCTCATCTTTATAAAGGCGAACGACGAAGAAGCTTTTTAAGAAAAGTCACATGGTAATGACCTCAAGTGACAGTCAAAACAAATCTTTTGTATTATGGACTCAACCCAATACAAAAACACGCAAATATCTTTCTCTGTTTCACACACATGTGACATTAATTTGGTTTTCGAAAATCTCAGAAAACAAATAATATTAAAATTAAAGACATTAAATTTAATGAAATAAATGAAATGATTAAAAAGGAAAGAAATGAAATTTCACGTTTGTTGTATTCATTAAAATTCAACATTGAATTGAAGGCGATATTTGTAACATATCTTAGAATTATGAATGCCCATTATGAAGAACTAAAACAAAAGGCAATAGGAAAAGCCCATTCAAACATTGGCAATACACTTCTAAAACACTGGCTACGAACTTAACCAAAATACACAACAGACATCGGGTCCATATTACCATAGAACCCATTCCAGGAAATTGTAAGCAATAGCTGAAATTCCCTAGAGCATATCCTTCTACCACAAGCACAAAGCAAAGCAGAAAAGCAGCTGGGCCTCTGAGTCACAGTATCATAAAAGCTAACCACCAACCCAGTTCTGAACTTTCTAAAAACTATTGGGCTGCAAAAGGACCCTCAGGGATACAAAAGAACGTACTTAATAACAATTTTTCAGTTTTAATCACTTTGTGACAGATATCAAAAATAAAAAGATTGAGGAAATAAAAGACCACATCCCTGCAAAATCGCAAGTGCTTCGCAGATTGGAAAAAGCACAAGTGTATTATATCCGAGGAAGATTACTGTAAAGGGAACAAAAAAGTTACGAGAATACATAGATGAATTTATATACAATATATAAAATTGGGTGTATGTTTGTTTGTTACCTATGGACTCTAAAACTATTGAATCGATTATAATGGAATTTTCATGGAAACTCTAGCATAGTCTGGGGAGTTTTTCTGTAAAGATTGATGTGCATCGGACCACTGGAAAATTCGGAAATGTTAGTTCTAATTTTGAGACATATTTTAAAATCAATCAGTAGCCTTTCTCAAATATGTACATTTTTTTGATTGTTAGTTTTTAAAATCTATAATTCAAATGAATCGTTCAAATATTATTTGAGAAAAATAAGAAGCCACCTTACACAGACTGAAAGATAAAATTTTAAGTCTTCTTATATCACTGGTAATGTCTAGAAATTGAAATTGATTAACGGAGTTTTTAGTGAACCTACTGATTTCTTCAATCACTTTTAGACTAAGACAATTAACCACCATATCCCATCCCATACATATGGTATATATTATTTAGGTTTTATTTTTCTTTCTTAAAATTCAAATATTTAAATTGATTTTCGTCACACATAAGTGAAATAAGTCATTCAACTGCGCGTGTGTTTTTATTGAATTTTTTAATATAAAACAAATACACAATAGTTTAACATATTAACATAATTTTGAAAACTTAGTTTATTTTCAATTCCAATCAATATAACAACAATAAAATATAGTTTTTTATAATCAAAAATAAATACACTGACTGACTAACGATTTATTAAAAACAAATTATATAGCAAACCGGAAAAGGAAATCATTCAAATGCATTTTGATTTGCAAAGCAAATCATCAACATCAACATCATAATCATTATCATTATTATTAGTGGGACTTGGCATAGTTTTTTTTTTTTTTTTTGTTTTACTTGTATATCTACTTGTACTTCATCTTCTTGAATTTTTTTTATTTGTATTTTGTTTTGTGTGTTTTATTTAATTTGAATTTTTGGATGTTGGTTTTCTTTATTTAGTTTTGTGACAACATCAAGGTTAGTTATAAAATCATGAGCTTTATGTTTTATGATTTTTTAAATTTTAATTCATTTATTTATTTTATTATAAATTTAATCATCATCATCATCATCATCATCATTCTTAATACTTGTAAAATAAGAAAATTTTATAGAATATTAATAAGAATAAGGAAAACAAACTCATTTTCTTTTTAAACGTAGAATTTTTAATATTCTCATGGTTTTCTATAATAAAATTCAACAAAAAACTATTACAAAATGAAATATAAAGACAAATTTATTCAGTTTCTCTGTATCATCATTTGCATTTAGGTTTTAGATCACCTACTCTCCAACCTATGACAATTCCTAATCTTCTTCAAAGATTCATTCATTTTTATTTTGAATTTATTTCAAATTTTTTTTTTCCTTAATCTTTATATATATAATTCTTCTGTGAGTGTGTATGTCACTGAACTTCTCTTAAACGACTGGACCGATTTTGATGAAATTTTTTGTGTGTGTTCAAGGGGATCTGAGAATGGTTTAGATTCACAATATGTATGTATATCTATTATTTCTTTGTTTGTTCGAGTCTTATGCGCGGCGATACCATAATGAAATTTTGTATGTGAATAGTTGGTTCCCGCCTTGGACATAGTTTTAGATCCGATATTTGGGGCAGTTGTCTAATTGGTGAATCAATTGTTGCATATAAAGCTTAGAGACATATTTTTAAATTAATCAGGTCGCCTGCGTTAAAACCCTAAGGAGATTTCAGTGTGTGCAACGCACTACAAATTGTTTTGAATAAATTGAAAGACTCTATAATACAATAATACTGAAGACAAGGCCAGGTGTACGTTGCTGTTCATTTGTAAGTCACTGGAATTTTTTCTGTGTCTGTCCGGTTGTCAAAAAAAAAAGCGAGGTGAGAATGAAAGACCAAAAATATAATTCAACTTTTCTATTCATGAT
>JBAMAW010001654.1:0-48053 GCA_037043295.1 Amiota minor
AGCGCCTAAATTTCAGTTCAATAGTCCAAAAAACAAAAAACTTTTTCGAATAAGAACCTGAATTTTAATGGGGTTTCTATGGGGGGTACCCCTCCTAGGTGGCCGATTTGATTGATTCCAACAGATGTACTGCGCCTATATCAGAAACTTATAGTTTCTAAATTTCAGTTCGATAGAACAAAAAAGAAAAAAAATTTTCTAATGAAAACCAGAATATTAATGGTTTGTTGTATGGGAGGTACCCTCCTTAGCAATTCGATCAAACTGAAATTTCGACAATATAAGTTTGTGATATATAGCCATCAACCATCCAAATTTCAAGATAGTAAGATTACTGGATCCTATACTTGCCATACAAACCAAAATGTTTCTTGTATGGGGACCGCTTTTAAGTTTTCAAAAATATTTTAGTTTTAGTATTTGTTGCTGATGCCCGGATTGAACTACACTTTCTGTGAAAATCGACTCTCTAGCTATTGCGGTTTATGAGGTATAACTCGAGGACGGACGGACAACGAAGTCTCTGCATTAGGGTTCCTTTTGGAACCCTTTGGGTCCGAAACCACCAAATTGTGTCCGATAACTTCAACAAGAATCGTAGGTATCCATTTTCAATATCAAATTATACAAGTCACACGCGGCATGTTACTAATGCTGATGATGGTGATAATGATGATGATGATGATGAGTCCAATAAGTATGAGTAACGTACAACTGAGTATACCATATAGTGAAGGTTGTAAAGAATGAAGAAAATTTTCCACTTTTCAAGTGATTATTTGAAAAATTTATTTAAATGCTCATTTGAAGTTATTGTCGTGCACGCTTGATGTAGATACTTTACTTTTACGACTAACGAGACCAAGTGGCTATTCGAGAACACAGTCACACAGACACCGATTCGCAAGGCAAACCTGCAGCGCCCATAGTTTTGCCTGCAATGGCCAATGTCTGGGATCAGAAACAGAATCAACAGAATCAGAGACGGCGATGATTACAGTGTGTTGAAACTGAAACTAGTAAAATTGAAGCTGACGCCATTGCCTCAACTTCATACTACTGGTGATTCTTCCTCGCGCTTGTTGATGTCGTCAGTCATGTCAATTCAGTTCAGTTCAGCGCAGCATACTTCCGGACTACTGTTAGTATTACTATATAGAGCTCAACTCGACAGTTCGAGTCCTGTGCAGATTCTTGCAGAGCAATGGACTGAGTGAGTAGATGCATTCATCGTCGACGTCGTCATCTCATCGTCGTCGTTGTTGAGTCAAGCAATTCACTTTTATTGAAATGGCGCGCTATGTTGACTGCTTTTCTTCGTTCGCTACTCTTAACACTCAACTCAACTCTACTTAGCTTGGTCTTGGCTTGGCTTGGCTTGGCTTGGCTTTCCAATTCGTCCTAGTCGCTCGTTGTCGTCATGGTAGAAATTTCCAACTCTCCATACCGCCGTCTGGATTTTGTTTGGTTTTTAGTTTTGTGTTTTTGTTATTTTCTTCTTGAAGTTTTTTGGTTTATTTTATTTCGTATTTTAAGTCATTTCTATGCTGCATCATTCGTTGTCCGGGAGTTGATTCTGTTGATGGCACAAAGTGCAGTGCAATTCATTTTAATGGCTGCCATCGTCTCCAGTTCTGCTAACTTCAGCATACACACAACTTAGATCAGCTATCCGAGTACTTCTCCTCTTGCTTCGTACCTCTATCAATCTATCCTCCATTATTACTCACTCTCTGGATGAGCAATTTTTCTTACTTTCCCGTTTTACCGACACTGACTGCCGTCACTTGAGACTCAATTTAACAAAACTTGATTTCGAATTTTCAATGATGCTGATTCCAACTCTACGCTTCGCTCTTGTATTAAATTGAAGATGGCTCTGATGAAGTCGAGTATCGGGAGTTGTTCTAGGTTC
Organism: Amiota minor; assembly: GCA_037043295.1. NCBI lineage: Eukaryota > Metazoa > Arthropoda > Insecta > Diptera > Drosophilidae > Amiota > Amiota minor. Next base: position 1,916 of record JBAMAW010001654.1, read on the forward strand.
GTATGAATGTGGCCAGCTATAACAAGTTACCTTCTGCATACTGCATTGAAATATCGAAATAGTTCATTCATTCATTTTTATGGATCTATGAAATTGAGTTGGACATTGTTGTGGATTGTTTGTGAAACACTTTTTCTTCTTCATCCACTTCGAGTATTGATGGGTAACTTGAAGACAGTTGGCGGCAATCCTCTAAAGTTTATATATATTTAGCCAACCCTATGCAAATTACCATAAATATTAAGTTAATGTTTATGAATGAATATTGTTGTTATTCATTTAAGGTTTTAATAAACCAATATCATAAGTATATGATTTTCTAAAAATTAAAAAGTTGATGTGAGACATGTTAACTTTCCCTCAAGTTTCATCCATGATGAAACACTTTGAATGCATCGACGCGTTTCTCTAGAATAACTCAGGATTAAATTAAACTTTGTCAGGCTTAATTATGATGTTCTTAAACCTTTGCTATATGAGAACAAACATGAGAAAAACTTCACGAAACGAAACGTTTTTATGTTAATAAGATGGCAAAATAGAAGTTACTCGTTAGTATCTATGGGGCAGAGACAGAGTTCTTTAATGGTAATATGCACTGAAATAATTATTGTTGTCATTGTGTTGTGCAACCAAAGTTTGTGCCACCATGAGATAAGACGATGATGCTAAAGACATCGAAAATAGAAGGTGTCAAGTATTTACTTCCCTAATTACAAACGAAATAAATGTCGCGTCACGCAGTCAACGCTCTAAAATGAAAGCTACTCAAACCCTAACCCTACTCCTTAGTAATTCTGAATGCAATACAAAGAGCAAAAGCTGAAGCCACGATGGTGGAATGGATGTTTTAAAATCCAGCTAATGTCATACACACATGAACCAATTATACAAAAGTTCGAGTTCCTTGTGTTGTTCTTCGGTTGAAGCTTAACAAGAAATGGCACCATCACCGCCGCCATCACCAAATGTGGAAGACACTGTCACTTCCTGTCTTTGGTAACTTCCGCCAAAACTCTGGCTTAGCGACAGGAACTCAATTTTGGATAAAGAAGAAAAGGTGGTTGATGGAAACTAAGTTGAGTTGCCTTAAGTAAAAAAAAACCAAGACACAACACATGCACACCGATCACATGAAGGAATAACAAATAGACAAGACAAGAAAGACGCTGTCATAAATATTTATGTGAATTTTGGGAACAACAATGCCACCGATGGCAACTAGAAACATCCAACATGGCGCATTCAAAGCAACAAAAACCGAAAACACAAAACAAAAACAAAATGTCAGCTAAAGTACACATGCGATTGTCTATGATATTTTTCCTTTGCTGCAAGTTGACAATGCGCATCATTGAAGCCAGCTAAACATCTTTCCCCTTTCACGTCCCCTCCTGCAGCTGTTCCTAGCACCTTTATTTTCAAGACGTTACGCTTCCGTTGTCGTTGCTCTTCCACTTTTTAATGGATGACGTGCAAAAGTTGTCAACGATAGCAACAAAAACAACAATGAAAACTCTTCTTGTTGTTTGTTTGTTTGTCAGCCAGTCGGTTGGTTGGCTGGTCGGTCGGTCTGTCAGTCGTTGCTGATGACATGAGCAACACCTATTCCAAGTTTCACGCCCAACTTGGGAGCAAGAGGCGTTGTCTTTGAAGTTATTCGCCCTTCTACGTGTGTGAATTCTTCCCAAAGACATTAACAGCATCGTTCTCCGTTTTTATCGGCATCTTCAATAGAACAAAGGCAAAAGTTTGTGAAACATTTCGTCAAGTGCATTTTAACTCAAAGATGAAACCAGACTAGAAACGCCAACGCGAGTTCTTCGCTTTTTCTATGATTAATAATGAATACTCGTATACTTGATCTAACGTTCTTCTGTACATAAAGATCAACTAATTTCTTGAAATTACAAAAGTTTTCATTATTTCTCATATAAATGCAGCAATATTTTGGACTAATGATTGTATAATTTTTTACCCTGTAGCCAAAGGTAAAGAAATATACTTGTACTTGTAGTATTCTTCATCAGAGCAAAGTGACAAACCGATCAAGCCTATGATCTATTGGTTTTCCAATGATGCCTCCCAGGCCAACACACAAATTTGCAAAACAAATACAATACAATATATTCATTTATTTTGTTCAAAAGTTTTATTGCATCTTGACTAGTAATTTATTTAATCTTTGATCCTTTGAATTATTGATACATTAATGAAAATAAAAATAGACTATAGTAATAAGATTCGAGGTTTTTAAGTCTCTAATATTATATTGTATTGATTAAATTGCAAGATAAAACATGCATGATGCTGGAAAGTATTCTAACTTTAAATACTTATTATGTATGTATGTACGTATTCCTTGTCGTTTTTGTTATTGATGTTTTGCTTTTGCTGCTTAATGTTATTCTATGTAAAAAGTTGCATCTACGATTCGCTTTTCTTTCTATAATGTTGTCATTATACGACAAAGCAGGAAGTAGAAAAAGAAGAACTAACAACAATAGCTCCAGCGGACCTTGTCTTCACTTCACTTCTCTCTTGCTGCAAAATACGAGTATGTAATCCTTTCTTTGTACCAACTAAAAGTAACTTTTATTCTCCTTTACCTATTCTACCATTCAACTTTCAGGTTTTTTTCTTAATCTTTGCTATGTAATTTCTTTTTACTCTCTTCTTCCATGTTCAACTATACAAAATGACATTTCACATATCAAGAAAAAACAACAAAAAGATGAACTCGAAAGTATGGTGATGTTTTACATTGGCTTACTAGCATCGCTGTCATCCTTGTCATCCGAGATTCGTTTACTTGGAACCAAATCATTAGAAATGCATGACAATGTTGCCGTTACGCCATTTTGTTTTCGTTCCTTTTCGTTGCATTTTAACCTCACCCCCACATTTCCCACAATTTCATCACCAACAGGAATTTAGATTAAAGATTGAAACTTTTCCGTTAATGTGGCGCATTATTAAGAAGGATCTTTAGATGTTTTAACTTCTTATCCTTCTTTTCTATGCTTGCCAGCGTATAAATTCCGGAAATTACTGCTTGGAATATTTATAAGTCGATGACAACAATAACAACAAGAAAACAACACATGATTCAGGGATAAGCAAAATTAATAGGAAAGCACTTGCTTTAGGACTCATAAGGAAACAGAAAATGAATTCATTCGAGAACCAGATTATATGAAATGAAAATACAATATTAACAGATTACCCTAAATGAATGAATGAAATGTTCGGATGAATTACATATGCAAGCGAGTTTATTTATTATAATATTGTATTTCACTTCTAAAATGTTCCAAGTTTATACAAAAAGTTTAGATATCTTTATATCCTGTTATTTTATTTTAACATAAGTTGTAATTTAATCAAGTTATTGGTTTGTCTGACTTTATCAAAACTGTTTCGTATACTTACCAATTAAAGGCCTAATACTATCTTTCTTATTATTGAGGACAAAGCCTGACTCTTTTGGGCAAAATAATTTGTGTTTCTGCATGATTGGAATGGAGTTGATGTTCACATGCAAGACACATGAATTACTATTTTATGGAATTTAAGTTCTGGCAAAAACTTTACTGATATGTTGCTGCTTCATCCCACATATAATTTGGTTCATTCTTTAGCCCATTCGCCTGCCACCAAAATTGTACTGGAATGGTATTTTTTATTCTTCAATTTCTTAAGTAATGTTTATTAAAAATTGTAAACTTAAAACTAATTTAAGGCCAAATTTGATTGTCCTACATTGACTTCATGGATATGTATTTATTTATGTCCTTCTTTCAATTATTTATTTAAACTTAATTAGCCAAAAAAAAGAGCACAAAGAAAACCAATATTTCTTTGACTAAATCGCTTGTGACATTTCAAATGTACTGACTGGACCAAATGAATTTCCCAATTGTCCTTTGGTTCTTCCAATCAAACTCACTCGTCCGTATCCCGGATTCTTGGGTTGCAGTCGTCGCTGTTGCGATTAATTAGCATTCGTAATTGATGTCCACAAAACTTTTGCCAACGACACAAAACTTCACATTTTCATTTCCATACTGTAGAACTGTCCGATTTTTCCCATTTTGAGACAACAGAAACAACAAATTTACCGATTTGGTCTTGGACTTGAACATGAGCTCCAACGTGTGAATGTCGAATGAAATTCTGCTTTCAGTGCACCAAAGAATTAAAGCATTTCGTTTGTCCATCTGTTTCTCTAACGAAGTACTCCTAGTAACTGACCTGACTGGGTCTGGGTACTGACTGCCTCTACAAACTTCATACATATGTGTGTGTGTGTGTGTGTGTGTGTGTGTATTTGCTTTCTGGCCGGTAAACATGTTCCATGATTGAGACGTGACTTTGGTGCGAATTACTTTTGCTTTGATTTAATGTAATTAAAAAATTTCAAAATAAAATCTAAAATATTTACATAAAATAAAATAAAATGTGACATGACTCGATCCAACATTGTTTTGGCGTCCTTTTTCTTATAAAAATTTAACTGTGGGACACTTCCATATTGTTTTTTAATTCGTCTCAATTTTAATTTATGCATTTTTAAAACATTTTCTCAATTTAAAAGTTTAACCTTCTTCTCATTTAAATCATTATTTCAGGTACACTCTCAAGTTGCATCTCATGAATCACACTCAGGAGTTACGTCGATTTCCTTGCACATATGAGGGTTGTAAATACGCTGCCAGTACAGAATACATCCTAAAAATCCATTTAACATCACATTTGGAGAAAAGTTTTAAATGCAATCATGGATATTGTTCTTATGTTGGAAAAAGCGAAATGCATTTAAGAAGGTGAGTTCATTTTATGTGTCTAGAGAATAAGTTCCAAAAGAAGGTTCTATCACTGACTACCTTACTGAGTGACAAAGCAAACGGTTGTTAACCTTTTGCAAACAACAATAATTTCATATATTTTTATTGCAACAATTGTCATTACGAATTGATCTGAAAATCTATCTCCGAATTCGGTTTCTGGGCATATCGCTGGCTTATGGAATGAAGGATCTGCAAATTTAAGTTCGTTTACGATTGTTCTCACAGAAATAATGGAATTGATCGATGGGCTTAGATTAAATTAGAATTGAGAATGGCGGGAACAAGTACACCCCTTCTCTGCGGCCACGAATGTGCCTATTCTGACAACCCTATTATTACAGATTCTCCGAGATTCTAGTATTCATCAGGAATTTCAAGATTTTTTTAGGAGGTAAACATCCATTTCATTTAATTCCATACACTGATTGCGGAGTTTGCTCCAAATAAGGCCCTAACAGTGGCATAGTAAATGCTCAGCCGTCTCCTATTCTTCATTTCATGGTCCACATTATCCATACGACTGATCCGCGGAAGTATTAAGTTCATGACTGTAATGACCTGTAAAGACACCTGAAACTATACGAATACATTTCCGTGTTAGTCCCAGTAATTCTTGTTTTCTTTTAAAAGATCTAGTTGCCATGTATATCTTTGCTACCTTACTATATTCCGTGTCTGACCTCTAGAGGTGCGATTTATCGTCTTGAGTTTAATATTTGAATATGTTTTCCTCCAACTCCAACGATCAACGATATCTATAATCATTTTGAAACATATTTTCTATGGGTGCTAAATCTTCTATTAATAGAAGTACCATTTTTGACATACATTAATAAGACAGCAAACGTGTAAGAGTTCATGAGATGCTAAAATGTCAAAGCCTTCTTTTTATTTCTGTCTAAAACTAGCGATACCCGGAACGCGTTGCTACGCCGTCTCAGTCAAATGATTCTGTGGCTACACCAGAATTTTTGCTAATGTTAGATGTAGGTTTTTCGGTCGGAAACTTGAGTGCTGAATGCGCTGTATGTCCCTCATCGAGTAGTATTGATGCGATTCCCGATGACGGAACCAAAATCAAAACAGTTAACTCTAAAACCCACATTACACTGCATTATCAGCTACACTGCTTTCTGATCTCTACGACTTTATCGACACGGTTGAAGGCATTTTTTTTTTTCTGACAATGTCAACATTCATTGTCATATTTCATCCAATTTACACAAAACTTTAATGGATTTTGTATCTACAAGTATAACCTTTCTCATGAATCACTCCGTCCACTGGTGAAAACCGAATGAAAATACGTAAGTACGTTCGGTATGTTTTGAGTTTATCGCTTTCAGGCAAACAGACGCGGCCGACTTACTACGTTTCATAATATGTATAGATTCATATTCTTCTCCCAGTTGGTGTGAATCAAGATTGAACTACATACATACATACTTTTTTATTTGTAGGCGTCAAAAATCTTCAAGATCATAGATTTCCAAACTTATTTCAACCACCGCCCACTATGAGCTGCAAAAAAAATCTAGTTCCCCCCAAAATTTTTAATTTGAAGTTATCGGTTTCAATGCAAACCAAGAAACAAAAAGTCGGTGAGGACTGGCTCGTTGGCCCAGAGGTTAGTGCGCTGGCTGACATCGGGTTCGATTCCCGCTCAAGGCAAGTCTGGTCCTGCACTTTTCTAATTTTCTCCTTTCCTTCTTAACTTTCCCCTGAGCTGAAGGCCTCTGTCGCTATTGCTCATATTAAATACTAGGTTATAATTTGTAATTATAATCTTAGTTCTAATAAATAAATAAATAAATAAAAGTCGGCGAGTCTCATTGGGCCGCAGGTTGGACAACCCTGGTTTCGGAGATAGAATTATCTGCCGTAGTCCTTTTTGATTGCCTTAACGCCACCTAATTTGCTCTGAACCTTCAACTCCCCACTTTAGGGATCTAAGAATGTTCTAGATGTTATTTATACATCTGATTAGATTTGTTAATAATAATCTCTGAGTTACATAATTCCCGTATTATTAAAAATTAAATGATAAGAATCCTTCATGTTATGTAGACAACAATAACAATTACATTTAATGGAATGTCATGACATTTGATTTGTTTGTCATGTTCTACTTCAATAACATAACGATCGAAGTAATCAACATCGTATAAACGATTATCAGATGGAACTCCATGGAAGAACATACATATTTGCACGAATTTAAATATTTGAAATACAATTAAATAAGAAAATTCAAATGGACAAACACAAAAAATGTCCACCATAATTGCAAAGTTTGTTGTTTGTAAAATGCATAAATTGACGGAGGAGAATTGTGATGAAGTCGCGACTTCGAAATGAAATACAAAATCCTGATCGAGAAAAAATGACTTTGAGCCGCCTTAGATGTTTACAGCCGAGGGAAGGGAAAGACACACGAACAGGTAAAGAACCGAATCCAATGAAATAACATTAACGGACAAGTACGGATAAGAACAAAAACAAAAAAAGAAGAAGTTAAGAGGTAAAAAATAAAAACAATAACGAACCATGACTTCAATACCATGAAGAACAAAAAGCATCTCTGTAGTCTGTCGATTGTCGTTTATTCTCCGATCAGAGTCAAAGTCTCTTGACTACCGAAACAAAATCGTGACTTATCGATCGTCTTTGATATGCAACACATTGAATTCTTGTAATATTTCGCATTTGGTCTCAGTTCAGTTCTATGCTATTCTACTCTGTTCTTTGCTGACTTTCAATTCGGACACTCGTACTCCTCCGCATGATGATCATTCGTTCACTCGTTCATTGGAAACTCATTTCATAGCCATTTGCCAGAGCTCGCCACTGTTCACTGCTTCAACTGTCCGCCCATGCTCATTTTGCTGGTTGTTCCAATGATGGGGACAACATTTGTGCAATGATTGCGCCTTCTGTTTTAGGACCACAAAACTTCTTATTGGTGGATGGGCACACAGTGTAATAGTTTAAGGGAGAAGGGAGGCAATGAAACAAAGAAGAGAAATATTGCGGTGGCGGTTATTGAAGCCAATTTAACCTTGAAATATGCTTATGTGCAGACAAAGTTGCAACCAGATCCACATTCTAGAGTAGAGTTGCAGCAGTTGGATCAGTAGCAATTGTAATGCAAGCAAATAAGTTGATCTTTTCAGATTTGAATTCTTACTGCAATATCGACCGAGTACAATACAAGTTCGATATGTATATTCGAGTCTCACTCACTTCAAATGTGTCCAAAGAAGAAGGCAGCAACTTCTCTTATTGACAGACGATCAGATTTCTCTCTCTCCCAAGCACAAACTTACTACTCACTATCATGATAATTGCTTATTTGCTGTCTCCTAAGTCTGGGGTTCTTAAATATATATATATATTTTTTTTTTTTTTTTTTTTGTGGATTCTCAACTTAACTCTAGGAATTTTACATTGTTCTTAAAACTTTATTTCTAGCTCAATAATTTCCTCATAGGTTAGGGATAGCGAACCCATGTTGATCTACTTACCTGCCCCATTTTCACAACAAAACTTTTATTAAGGGCAAAAAACTTGTGTCGATCGAATTTATTTATTATCTTATTTGTTTCGTTTTTTTGTTTTTTCTCATTTCTCACTTCCATTGGAATTATATTCTTCATAATGTTATTGTAATACTAATGATAATCATTGGTAAATGGCAAGGTTGGGGTCCAGTTAAGAACCACTGCCATAGAACCCATTACAATAATCTCTTTTTCTCTCCCTCTCTCTTTTAACTCACGTTGAAGATCTTCAATTAGCAGCTACATAAGGAAAGACGGAATTTTCCAGGTTGCAATTCGATTCAATTCTACCGAAACGAATTCATGTTTTAGCAACATAGCATAAAGGCGGCGGCAACTCACTGCATCTATGAAACCTAAACGCAACCACACGACCGACGACTACCATTGATTCTTGTTAAAAGTGGAGGAGGGACGACTGTTGATTGAGGGAGAACGCATTTAACGCACGCTTTCAATGAACGCACCAATTTTGTAGCAGCTAATTAAGCTTGACTTGCTGTTCACTAACCAAGATTTGGGATTCCACAAAATGTTCCACAGACATTTCGGCAACGCATTTTTTTCTGTTCTTTGTTGCCAATTAATTCGGTGTCCTGCTATTTCTTCTTTTATTTACTTGCATAAAAGATAAGCCTCAGTTTTATAGTATTGCCAGACTATTAAGTTGTATTTACAGGGTGTCCCAAATATTCATAGATAGCACAGGTTTTTAGTTATAAATTTTTAATTTATAAAGCAAGCAGTATAGTATTTGTTTTCTTCTTTGGGTGGGTCGTGGTCTTGTTGCCATAAACCATAGACTTCAAAAACCTCCAAGAAAAACATCCAATGACGATAAATCACATAGTCTGAGTAGCAAGCAGTGATCAACAAATCGGGAATTTGCGCCACTCTCCATATGTTATATTAAGCTTACAAAACACATCCGATTAAAGGGTTGAATTCCAAGAGCAGTCAACTGCTAGAAGCTTAAGATTGAAAAGGGCCCAGCAAGTATGTACAATATACAATAACATTCAGTTAGAATTTATAAAAAGAATTGCGCTGTAAAATGCAAATTCTACAGAACTAAAGTTTTCATCAGAACGCAAAAATATTAATGGTTCTGTAGACCCTTCTTTCAGAATCACATATGTATGTCATATACCTCATCCATAGTTTCTGGAAATGTCCAATTCCTTGAGCGAAAATCCAAAAGAATTGGTGTATCTAAGATCATACAATCCCCAATTTTTTTGTTTTTAATCTTTCGAGGATTAATGAAAAAATTCAGACCAAATTTAGATGAAAATTTCGAACAATATCAGCCAAAATCTTAATTAGTTTTTTTTTGTTTTTTTTTTAATATTTCTATGTATTTTTAATCACTCCAACCATTCATTATTTTACTGTTCTTCTATTATTTATTACAGACATCGGAAAATCCATGAGAATCGATTGAAACCATTGAAATGCAACCAATGTAACTTCAAGACGCACATCAAAAATCATTTGGATCGTCATAAACGTCTTCATACCGGCGAAAAGCCCCATAAATGTCCTTATTGTGAATATCGTTCCAATAATTTCGATAATTTACGCAAACACATACTGAAGACTACCAAACATCCTGGTAAATTTGTCTATGAATGCAATTGGTGCACGCAAGAGGAGACAGAAGTGCAAGGCGACGGCAGTGGTTCTATTTATAAAACCAACAATTTCCAAGAATATGAACAACATGTGTTACAAATACATAAACAAACAATTAATAAATAATATTCCTAATTCTAATATTCCACTAAATATGTAATTTGTTAATAACAAAATTGTTTAAATTTTTTCTGAGCATTGGTCCTTGTTGTACTACATATGTAGGTATAACCTGCATAGCATTGTTAGAAGTAGAAATGATTTAGCAAGGAAATAAATTAAAGAGATATATATTATGAAAATGAGTATTGAATTGATTGATTCTCCGGTTATTTCAACGAGTTCATAAATGATGAAATTATAAAATATATCTCCGATGGAACAAATTTATATACTGGTACGTTGTAAGTCAATGCCATTGATCCAAAATGCTGAGATTTTGCGATTGATTAGTTGTCCAATTTTAAGCTGCCAGTTGTGACACACGGTATGTAAAAAATAAAAAACTTATTTCATGTGGCTGACAATGAAAACAACATCAAAAGGGAGAATTTAAAAAAAAAAATTAAATGAGCTAGAGCAGGAAGGGCATCATGACAAAGTAACTAGGTTCTGATCTAATCAAATCACATGAATATTATTACATATAATAGATGTTCTTAAGTAGTATTAGGTCATCACGGTCTGAACTAATACTTTCCCAAAAAGGCTCACAAATGGGTTTTGAAAATGTTCAGAAGAGCCAACTCTATCAGGCACTATTTATAATTTTAGTCTCCATATTGGATAAGAAACATGTCCATCCTACGAATTAGGAATTTCGTCAGATATTATTAACTATTGTATCATCGCTCGTTTTTAAAATGGAAATGCCAAACAAGCTAATAAACGCCCATGATGGTGATATAACAAATCCACGCAAAAGTGTTCGTCCTTCGTCCATTCTTTCAACCATTTAGTCCAATCTATTATCACCATCACCATCAAAAGATCCATTATCATTCTGTTCATTAACTATGAGGAAATGTCTATTCATTGCGGAGCCTCCAAAATTCTTGCGACTTGTCCAAACTACCCATTGAATTCAAAGAGGAGTACAGGGAAAGTATAGGTTATGTCATACTGACTTACCGCGCTTAAAAATGTGTAATGTTGCTACTTCAAAACTGATATCCGTAAATTCACAGGCAACAGCGGAAATTACGAGTTAGGAGGCGACTTCAATTCCTGGCAAATATATACTTCATACTTCTCACATCCATACTTACATCCCAGGGTGTAGTATTTACCTAACAAACTGTTTGCAACTTCCATCAAACCATAATGTTATCAGATACTTAAGCTCAGATCACTTTTAGTTAATTCATTTCGTTATGATAACCGATGTTTCTTCATGTATAAAGTAAATACATTCCGGTTAGTTAAATCGATCTTTACCCGAGGAAAACAAGATGCAAATGAGAATTTTTCCCATATATGTAGCTCATTTTGGCGGGTATGTCAAGAAAAACAACCGTTGCATTTGGAGAATTATTTTGAAAGCTTCTATAATGTGGATTTTGGTGTGGTGTTGTAATTGATCCATATTTTTTTTTGTTTTTCGAAAATGACAATATGTATCTCCAAACGGCGCTCGTTTTCGAGAGATGATAAGTAACTTTTTGCGAAGTCAATTGGAAGATATTGAGATAGTGTTAGCAGATCAAGTGAAGTCACTTAAACGACATTTAATTTCTTTATTAACTGGAACCAATTTACTTAAATTTACAAGAAAAATAAATAAAGATTTCACACAATTTGTTTAATTTCAAATTTAAAAAGATTCCTCAAATCTGAACACCAATATTAGAAGACAAGAAAAAGCGTCGGCATCACTGCGGCATAGGGTCAAAAGTTTGAAAGAATAAGAAGATCAAAAGACCCAAAGTCCAAAAGGCTGGAAGCCCAAAATGATCGTAGCTCAAAAGGCCAATGCACAAGATTGAATCTGAAGCAGCTCGATCAAATCAGACTCTTTGGCTGCCACCCGCTGGGCCAAATCGAATCATCAAAATAAAGGTAAAAAATTAAAGGTCATACGGGTAATTTGTTTATCTCAGTTCGTAACTCACTCTTCAAATTAACGTGAAGAATCCGTAAGTGTCAAGCAGAACTGTGGGACCTAGAACAATATGTCAAATTTTGGCCATGTTTATCAGTCATGTTATCGTATAGCTTTGTGACGATTTTTATCAAATATTTTAATAAATTTTATCACATCAGTCGTCGACTACTTATCGGCGGTTAATCAGTGCATACTCATTACTTTGCTCTCATTCGAATTTTCATTTTTCTTCTCACGTGTTCTTTTATCCGTGATATAAAAATATAAAACTAATTTAGTAAGTTTACTCATTATGGCCCCTAGGCCACCCAACCTGGGTACTAACCAGTTCTCCGCACTTGCCTGAGAGGCCCCCCACAAAGAAGCGGAGACAACCATAGTATTTGTGCAAAACAAAGGCTTTGGACCAAATTGCATGATTTTTCTTTTGTTGTGTTCCCTATAGAACAAATTAGAAAATCAATATCAATAAACAATTTTTGGAAATTTGGTTGTATTAAAATTTAATTTATTAGGATTTTTTCGCCATTTGCCTTTCCTTTGAATTGAAAAACTAAAATTTCATATTTCAGATAAAAATCAATTCAAAATTTCCAATTATTCTTCTTTATTTAATTTATTTCTCTCAATAAGAAACCATTTTACTTAAAATTTTAATTAATTTTAATTCAAATTAAAAATAAAAAAAAATGGAAAATCTCGTAATTTTCAAATTGATATGAATTACGAAATTGCCCTATGTTTCAAGCGAACTGTGGGGAACTTAGAGCACATATTTCGAATTTGGTCATGTTTGTCAGTCACATGAACTAAGTTACAAAATGGAAATGAACTGAAATGAAAACATATTATTGTATTAATGAACAAAAGCTGATTGTTGCAACATTTCTGCAATACAATTATATTATAAGACAAAAACTGAGAACCAATATTTTTGTATAAGACAATTATGTACGCGCATTTAAATCATTTACAAAAGCTCATAGTTACAACATTTGTGTTAGCAAATATCAAAACCAATCGACTTGGTAGCACTGGTGAGGCAAGTACAACTTTTTGCCATTTCCGGTTGAGTATTTCTTGATTTCCGTTGACAGATATACCAACACTGTAACGAAGAGTTGCATTCTGAATGGGTAACGATAGACTGTCGCGGAGAGCGCGACGTGTTCATGTTTTGTATACAGAAAGAGCCAACAAAGCGGAGTCGTGAAGAACTTGAGAATTTTGTTGCGCGTCGATTTTTTGTTTTTATGCATTTCAATTCCATAAAATTACAAAATAAATAGAATAAATAAGAAAAATGTTTTAAACAAATTTACTTAATAATTGTTGTGTTGTGCTGAGAGTGTGTGTGTGTTTTGTATATAAGAGAGTGCGTGTACGTGCGTGCGTGTGTGTGTGGTGTATGCGCTCAAGCTCGTCGCATACGCGATAATAAAAATTGTATAAAAATGATTAGCGCTATGGACAATTTTGATAATAGAAATTATGTTGGTGGTACATCGACAAAAGGACGAAGTGAATTCTCGATGCCAGGTAAAAATTATTTACTAAATGGAATGGAATAAAAGTATAAAGGAAACAGCAACAACAACAAGAACAATGAATTTGTAAATAAAAATGAAAAATAATATGAAAATTTTGTATATTTTCCAATTGCAAAGAACTTTTGCTTTGGTGAAAGTGTTGGAATTTTGTGAGAGGGGCGCGGCGCTTTGCTGCTTGCTGATGATGTTATTGTGTTTTATGTGTGTTGTTTTGTGTCTAACAACGACAATAAATATAAATTGGCCTTCAATTGCATTTTTTTAGTAAACAATAATAAGCTCTTAATTAATTTAATTAGTTGCATGCGGTGCGTTTATTGTTTAATTCGGAAAAAAAATCCTTGCTTCATTCCTTTCTCCCTTTCTCAAGAGTGTTTCATTCAAATATTATAGAGATTGTGTCTGTGTTTGTGTATGTGTTTGTATGCCTATGAATGAATGATACGTGAGGAATGTTGTTGTTGTTGCGTGTTCCAATTAAGCAATTCAAAAATTTGACGCAACAATAAAATTTCCATCTCCATCTCAATCTTTCTTCTCTTGTCTTTATTTTCTTTTCATCATCATCATCATCATCATCACAATTGGACGACGATACTCGATGGCTTCTGCAGAATTGACGCCAGAACAGCAAAAATTACTCATTGAATTGCGACGGAAAAAGCAAGAATTACTACTTGAAATACAGGTGAGTTGCATTAACTGTTCTGTTCTGTTCTGTTTTGTTTTCCTTTCTATTCTACTATTTCCGGGACAATGTATTTACAATAATAATAGTTTATATACAACATAATCAAGTGTTTTCTTTTTTGTGAATTGGAATAATTCCAAGTGTTTTGCTGCCTCCATTTAATGAGTCAATTCAGACCAATGTATTGGTATTGGTATGTGTTGTGTGGTTCACTTTGTGAGTGAATTATTGTTTCTGATTCATTTGCATTACTTGAAATTTGAAAAGTTTTAAGAGACACAAAAGAAAAATAAAAACTGCTTAAAGATCTGAAAAGCGGATTACGATAAATTGTGGCAGCTGTGTACGACGGACGCCCTCTCCACCTATGTATGTACATGGTATATTGTATATATGTTATGCCCCCATCACTCCTCCTAGTAGTCATGGTTTATTTTTGCTCATTATTTGCTTTACTTTGATTTTCTGACTGACTGACTGACTGACTGCGTTTCCTGCTTCTTTCTTCTCCACTATATGTATGTACTTATGTTCCACTGAAACTCAGTTCACCACACGACTAAAAGAGCAGCAACAAAGAAAAACAAAATTCAAAATTAAAATAAAACAAACAAATGTTTAAATCTGTTGCTTTAACTCCCCTCATGATGCTCTGACTCTCTTTATTCTCTTTTATTATTATCATCATCATCATCATCATCGTCATCATACGCTGCGCTGTACTGCGCTGAGCTCTATTCTCCATTGACATTTTACTTAAAGTTCAACAACGACACCTTAATGCCCCATCATTCATTCGTCCGCATCTTTACCTCCCCTACCTCTTTCTCTCTCTCACTCACTTGTTTGCTTTAACATTCATTATCACGTGTTTTTGGAGTCTCTTAGTACATACATTCACCGTTGTTATTCTTTAGCACCGTTTGCACTCTTGTTGATCCACATTTTTTTTTTTTTTTTCATATTTTGTTATTCTTTGTTTTCTGTTTTTTATTGTCGTTTTTTTTTTTCTTGTCTTTTTGTTTACATTTTGCTTTTAAACTAATTTACATTTGTTTTTGGTTATTTCTTGTGATTTATGTTTTTAAATATTGGTCTTCATGTCTACACGGCTAACTTTATATGGCGTTGTCTCCTGCTCTATATTGTTTGTCCCCCCTCTCCTGAGTCGCATATTTTCCTATTCATGTTCTATTGAGTGGTATAAACCGTTAATATAAAGCAGCGGTTGTTAAACTTTTTCAAGCGCGGAGAAATTTTAAAAGGGAAAAATTCATACATTTCAACTTTTCAAGAATTTGTGCTTGGGTCGAGTTCCAAGGAATTAGACTGAAGAAATAAGAAAGAAAGATCCATTGAGGTAATACAGGCTTATATTAGTTTTTTCCTCCTTGTAAAAGTATCGCCAGGTTTTACATTCAAATCATGAGTAAGGTTTTTTGAAAGAGAAATAAAGTAATTACTGCTTGATGACTCCAGGCTTCAGGAAGACGCCTTCCGATTGGGTTCTTTGCTTGATTGAAGTTAAGAGCCAAAATATAAGCATTTGAGCCTCCGTATTGGGTCTGTGGTCTGGTTAATGTCAAAGACGATCTGGTCCTCAACTACCGTCAAGTCCATATGTCTATGCAGAGTTGAGTTCCTGACATATCATGGGCACCTTCTTGTCATTAAATGCAATGATTCGTTATGCAAGACTTGTACACTCATCCCTGTTGGGATTTAGCAGCGGCTCATATATGTATGGATGCCATATCTTCATACTGTGAGCTGATTCCTGAGAGATAGTAAGCTTCACCCGTTAAGCAGCCAGTGAATCGGCAGTTAAGTAACTCATATGTGATGTGCTGACCTTTGATTCAGCGTTAGACCTTTACAGGCGATGTGGTCCCCACAGGTATGTATAGCCTCCTCAGAGTAAAGCGCACATTTGGCAAATATTATAATGTTATTCATTCAAATGCTATAACCGAAATTATCAAAATATATCTGTATTTTCAATTTCAAACGTATTACACCTCTCTGAGGGGCTCAAACAATTCTTTGGTGGAGCACAGTTTAAGAAACTCTGGAAAAAATAGTTCCGAAATGCTTCTTCTTTTTGTGATGTGGAGAGCATGCATTTTTTGTTAGCTTTAGAATAGAATTTTTACTCAGGTGCATTTTTTATTCTTTTTTTCTTCTTTTCTCTTGGAGTCTAAGGAGCAGAAAGAAACCTTGATTTGATTTCATAAAAAGCAGTTTACTTTGATCATCGTTAGTTCCTTCTTCTCTTTGCACCTGCAATCTAATTACGCACTCGACTCCTCCGCAAATTAAAATGCAATGAAAAATAAAGAATAAAACATGTGTTACTGTCATTTATCTAGACAGACAGACTTTCCATATGTCATCTGTCCTTTTGTTCTTTTACTATCAACTAAATATTATTGTCTTGTACGAGTATGTCCACGTGCCTATTTAGTGTGTGCCTGTCTTCCTTCCATCGTTTGTTCATAAAAAAGAAAGAATTAACAAGCGCGCATTCTAAACTCGTAAATTTTCAGTTGTCGTTGTGCTTTTTTTATTAGAAAAAATACAAATTTTTGTAATTAAAAGAGAATAAAACGAAATAAAGAAAAATTCTGGAAAAGAAAATTATTCAATTTTGTATTGTTTAGTGAGTGTAGCATGTATAAATTGTTGTTCCATAGATTTAAATATAACAAAAGTAATAATAAGTCCAAGGTGAGTTTTGTTGAAAAATTCTTTTTCAAATAATCTAAGTTGAAGTTTTATTTCTTAAACTTCCAATTCCTAGTGGGGACCTGGGCTAATAATTGCCACTTGGGAAACAATTAAAAATCTTAGTATTAACAGATGAAACTCTCTTCACTGGTGATCTTCTACCTTATGGTCTTGCTTGGAACATTCATTTAACTAAGTTTTATTAAGTGATCATTTTGGAGATGCTTTTCAATCGCAAATACAGATTTTTCTATATTAGTAACATAATAAGATTTGTGTCTATGAAAAATTATATCTTAAAAATCTTAAATGCTATTCATATTTCATATACCCGATTTCAATCTTATTTATTACCATCAATTCACATTTATTAAACCGGTATGGGTAGACTATAATATCTTATCAAAACTAGTTCAATGTCGTTGTCATTAAGCTCAAGTTAATAATTTATGATAATTTTTTTGTTTGCTTAGTATTTCTCCCTTCCTCGTTTGCAACCTCTTTTTCTTTATTTAATTTCCCGCCTTTCATAATTACACCGAAGGTCAAGCATCATCATCATCATCATCACTTGAAGAAGGCTATGTAGTCCTTTAATATTGTACAAAAAAATGGGGTCATCAGCGCCGGCGCTATAATTTTTCTTTTTTTCTTTTCAAAAACTTCTGACAATTATTTGAGGTTAAAGCAACAAAAAAAATTTGGCAAATAATTTGCATTTTCTGTTCCAGCGATTAGTTTGAACAACAAGAACGCATTTGCTTCCAAATATTTTATAATCCCTTAATAACAAAGAACTTGTGTTTTTTTTTGGTTCCGGTTTTCATTTCACTTTTACCTGAATTTGCGGTTTTTCATTTTTATTTTTACCTTTCTGCAATGGGTGATGATCCTTGACCTTCTTTCATATGCTTCATTGAACTGAACCTTTTTCCTTTCAGTTTTGGAAAAAGATTTTAATAAAAATAATGAAATTGTTCGCTCTTCTTCATATTTGATTAGGTTTGTTTTTTAAGTTTTATGGAGTTTTCTTAGGTTTAGACCTTTAGTTCTTGCTGTGGCTGTAGTTTTCCTTTCGATTTTCGCTTTATTCCCACTACTATTAACAAATATGAATGTTCTTTTCATGGAAATTTATAGAAAATTTACAAACATAAACATATTATGTATGTTTAGGGGATTAGTAAAATCCACATGGTTTGTTATGGCTTTTATTTCCATGTTTCATAAATCTTAAATCTTTTTGACTATTAACAAACGTGGTTTTTTTTTTTATAAAAGTTCATTAAGTTAGATTAGATAAAAGGTGAAACGGCGGGATCTGTTCATCTCGTAACTGCGGGCTCGAATAGGCTTATTGTGACACCCTCATAATTCCAGTTCCTCCGAAATTCTGGCATTTTTTTAGAATACTGGAGTTCAATATGCAATTTTCCTTGGTTCTAAAAATTGATTACCTAAATATCGTAGTCAGTGGCATCTGCTGTCACCTCCTTTTCATTACATAATCAACATTGATCGTCATTTCGACTAATCCGACTATTATGTAGATGTTTCATAACTCTGCAATGTCTGGATAAGAAGCGTGAGACTACACAAATCCCATTTTCAATCTCAGTACTTCGTCTATTATTTTGCGAGACCTTGTAGGCATGAAGGCTTTCGCTTCTCTAATACTTTTTGTGTCCATTCACTATTGGTGGGATTTCCCATCAGGCAATTGCTTGAGTTTTATTTTTGTGGAACTCCAAGCCAGCCCACCAAATGGTTCCAAATAAGATTTTCAAGCTTCGATTTGATCTCGAATGTGTTGGGTGCTTGTAGTGTAGCCTTGCTGTTAGAGTGAATGTATTGTACAAATATTGTGTTTATTGACAGTAGCACATTCTATTTCTTCTCTTTATTGAATGGTTTTCGGATTGAAGAACTAAGTTGTCTTGGACCATACTGCTAAATAAGCGCCTTGTAGGGTTTTCCCCATAGACTACTGCTTCAACACCAGTGTTTGCTATAGAGACATCTGTGTTGTACACACATAAGAATCACAAATGGGCTTAGGGCGAACAGTCGGTTAGGATGAAATTGGTTTTGCTCAGATTAACCTCATTTATGAGTAGGGATTGTAGATACCCTATTGAACTTCTTTCGTTATTTACAAAGCTTTGCCATTAATAACATTGTCTCTTTCTTTGTAAAAAAATAAAATAATTTACATTAACAATATAAAATTTGTTGTGGAACGTACCCCATTCTCACTTTATCGGCCACACCATGACCAAAATGATAAAATTCGCCAAACCATGAAAATGACGAAGCCTAAAAGTATACTTTACTTTTTTACATGCGTCTTTCGGTCATTTGATCGCATATGGATGAGTCATTTTCGCCCAGTATTCGCGTAAAATGGAGAAACGGGGTACGTATTACAACAAATTTCATATTGTTGTTTTTTCTTTAAAAATTTTCGATAAAAATTGTTACAAAACTATACGTCAGTATGACTAACAGCTACAAGGCCTTCGACTCGTCTGTTTATGCAATCATCTGGCAGGTGTCTTATTGACAGAGTTGTGACAAGGAGGTTGGCTTGCCTTCGACGGGTAGATGTTGACTGGCCGCCAATCGTACTAACAAGAACTCCAACGATTACTTTACATCGATTAAACAATTGAAATTAATTTATTTTTTTTTGTAATTATTAATTAGAATCTTATCAAGCAGTATGCAGACAGTATTAGCTACATTTCATGTGGTATTATCTTAAGTTATCTTGATGTTTTTAAATGGAAAAGGGAGGGAAGATCCAATGGATTAGGTTACGGCGTTGACCCAGGTGTTGCACTGTGTGGATGTTAACGTGATTCTCAAGGCGATGCTCGTAGCGGCGGCTATAATCAGATCATCTACTATAGTGCGAAGTACTTTGAACTGAAACCTCTTTCTGTTGTTAGCATTGCTGGCCATATGTCCAGATTGGCCTTACAGCAACAATTTATTGCGTAGAGAGAGCTTAAATTTTAACATGTAAATTTTAAAGTGTTCTTTTTCTCATCATATATGCATCAATAAATTTTTCGAATTCCAATGCAATTACTAGTCCTCATTACTAATTTAAAATAGTCAATGCAAGCGGTTTTGCATATTCTATTTTTATAGCGAAACGATTGTCTTAATCAAATACTGTGAATTTTACCTATATCGCATCACTGCAACGTTATCATGACTAGATTCACCTCAAGTCGGCGGCGAATGAATGAAATGAATGCAAATGAATGAAAAAGAGCAAGTCACAAAGAAAATATTAAATGTAATCAAAGTCTAAGAAAACTTCTCTGGGCCTCTTTAACGATAAGAAAGAAAACAATAATCTGAGTACTGCAATTTAACGAGGGCATGCATTATTAATAACAAAAATAAAAAAAAAAACTTGGAAATGATTCAAAAAGTCAAAGACAATGAAATTGGCTTGCAAGTTGAGGGACAATGTTTTTTATTAATGAGGCAATAAATACATAGAATGAAATTGTGAAAATTAAAGTCAAATTGTTTTGAATTCCCTCTACATATACCCATAGATTTGATGACTCCCTGCAACTACATACAATTCAAATACAATACAAGAAATAGAATAATGTTGAAGCAATTTCTCTCCATTTTTCTGATTATAAATATTTTGCAAAAAAAAATAAAATAACCTTTCTATTTAATTTTCATTTTACACAAATTAAGTCGATCAACATAAATAAAATCTATTCTCTCTTACGGCACTCTTTTGTCATAAAATTTATCTCTTTTTACAGTATTTTGTTGGCACTTTCAACTATTGATTAATTTTAATTTATATTAACAATTTATGATTGCTGCAATTGTGGAAATATTTGTATTAATATTAATATCATGTTTGTGTATTTTTATTTTGCTAAAAGTATGATTTATTTAACAAAACCAAACCAAATAATAAATACAACAACTAACAACTTCATCATCATACAAAGAATTCAAATGTTCATTGAATAGATTTAAAGCTCAACACGACTCACTCGACTCAATGAACCGTATACATAATATTATTGTATTTTGTTCAAAGAAAGATTGATTTATGATGTCTGTACTTCTTTCAGTCTCTAACGTTGTTAGCCATTTTGTAGACAGTGTACCAGAATGTAAGAGTACGAGATGACGATAATAAGAATAACAATACCACAGAGTTTCTTAAACTGTGCTCCGTGAAAAAAATCTTGTTGCTTAGCATAAAGGTAGGACATGTTTATTTAAAATTTTACAACAAAACATACTAGTTGCAAGAAAAAATGTATTAACCAGAAAAAGATTAAGAAACTCTGTATGTGCATATTACAAAAGCATCTGCCATGGCAGTAGTAAGTGGCAAGCAAATGGCAAATGGCAACTGGCTCCAACGGAGTAGTAACCCAAGAATAACTGAAATTTCAAAATAGTAATGTGTTAAGTTTTGTTTATTTAGTTCAGTGTCCAGTTAAGTTTACATTGTTTCCGTTGTTTGTTCTTTAATGTGTTTTGTTGGTGTTTGTCGCTTTGGCTAATACAATAAACAAAGAAAACTTAATCGAGCTTCATTCAGTTCAGTTTATCCAAGGGTAGTCACCTTTAACTAATGACGCACATAGACTTAGACTACAGTGTGATGATGTTGATGATGATGCCATTTACTAAGACCGAGAGGAAGAAAAACGGCTTAAAGAAGTTTATGGCATGTGGTTCCGTTTTCAAGAGGACGGAAGTTTATGATGTCTGCATGTAAATTTTTATACTTTCGAAAGAATCTTAAATAATCCAAAATAAAGAAAGAAAAACCAAAACATATATTTGTCTTTCGATTGAAAAGTTGGAAAATGAAACACATTAATTTTAATATAAAAACTTTGAACAACAACATTATTTTTCTACGTAGAGTGAGTGATTTATTAAAAACTTTTTAATATTGAAGTTTTCTAACATAAATAAATTATTTTCATGCGACTAATTTTAGTAGTGAGTACTATTGCATATTAATATGGAAATATGAGTCCTTTCTGAAAATATTTAGTACAGACTTATTGGATGGTGATATATTTTACATTGAACCATTAAGAAGAATTTGCAACCAATTTTATTTGTTCAGTTAGATATAAACATTAATAATTTGCCTAACAATCTTCTTATATTTCTTACATTAATTTTTTTTAAATATTTTAATATTAATTTAATAGATTTTTCTTCGGTTTGAGACGCATTTCTTGCGAGTCATTATTGATATTCCCATTGTTTGCCTCTTTTAGACGAACAATTTCGTTCATATGAATTGCTGGCATATCATCATCGATGTATTCAGGTGAAATTTTACAATAATTGCCCAAGAGTAGCCAAATACTCCCAATATTTGGTTACAGAACTTTATTAATCCACAACAAAACTTCCTCTAAGAACATTAAATTTACATTTAAGTCTGTATAGGACTGATTCCGACAAATGTGCACAGTCTGGTGAAAAGAAAACTTCGAGCAGCTGAAAAACTGAGGGTCTAGTTTGCATATACAGACGGACAGAGAGTCATGGCCAAATAGTCAAGCTGATCAAAAATATACTAATATATTTTTATGGGGTATGCGTTGTCACCTTCTGGCAAATTTATAATACTAACTTCATGAAGAGTATACTCATCATTACTGGGCAATTCGATCACGAAATAGAGGTCTCTCATTTATGGGGCATTTTCGACCAAAGTTGCATACTCAATTTGGTTTAATAGAACCGATTGTTGTTAAAAAATGGTAGTGTTGTTAAAGTATGCTCAAGAGATGGGGATAGGTTGTCAACGATATATACTGTTTCCTATGTATTCAGAACGTTGTGGGAAATGCAAGGTATGAATAGAATTTTCTAAAAATTATAATATCGAATTTTATTTGAAACCAGATCTATTCAATAAATTGATACATAAAGGGAAAAGTAAACAATTTTGGCTCTTCGCAATCACATCTAAAACGCTTAAAGATAAAACCATTCCATTAAATTGTGATTACTTCAGAATGTAGATCTAAATGCTATGTTATTTTATGGTCTTTGCTTTGACTCCAACATTTAACCCTCCAAGAAGTGGAATATAAAAAACCTGGTTACTTTCTCCATGCGAGATTTCTGTTGAAATAATCCATGTTTCTTTTATTACAACAAATATAAAAATACAAAACTATAATTTATTGTAAGATTGTCGTATACAATTTAGTGTTACTGTATCGAACAGCTGTTGCTTGACGGTTATTGAAGAGAGCAACAAACGCACCATTCTCTCCACTCTCACATGGTTGTTATTTTGTTCTCATGTTTGTCTGCTTTGTCTTTGTTTTGGTTCCGAGCATTTGAAATTGAAACGCACGCACTCTTCAAAAATTCCGGGTCGCGCGGGGAAAAGAACAAGAGTCAAAATGGTATTGTAATTTTCTGTAGTTTTTGTTTTGGCGTGGGGAGTGCAAGGCAATGTACGAGCAGAAAGAGCTTTAGTATTTTCTATTCTTGAAAAAGTATCGTGTAGATGCATTTTTATTGCAAGGGGAACGAAGGGGTGTAACCAATCTACTGAGAGGCCGCAGCGCGGATATATCGTTCAAGGGCGCCCGGGCATCCATTATTCAAATAGTTTCTTGGAAAATGAAATAATGTTTGCAGTTAAAAATTGAAATTGAAGTCATTCATTTCCTTTCACATATTAAAAATTTTGGAAATTTAATTCATTTTTGAATACATGTTACTTGTCGATGAACAAATAGATTGGCCTTAAATTTAAAATTTTGTTTAACAGCGGACCTGAATAATTGTTTCATTTTTCTTCTGTTTCTCTAGCCAATCGGAAAACGTTCCAACTTAGGTATTTCACTCGCTACTTTCGACTTGCTCGTTACTTTTTAACATTATTTTTGTAAGTCGGAATCGACTTTTGATGAAAGCACGCACGTCCACGCCCGTTTGTTCTGTGTTTTTAAACTTTCGTATTTCGTGGCTGGTACAAGAGAAAATATTCATAAAATAATCGAATAAAAAATATACAAAAATTTTTGAAAACTAATACTACACAAACAAACATGAAGAGAAAATAAATATTTCAAAATTTTTCTTTCTCTTCAGAATCGCGAGTGCTTTGTTGTTTTTATTTTTATTTAATTTTTCGTTCTATTTAGTGAAAACAAAAAAAAAATAAAAAAATAAATTAAAACAAATTAAATGCAAAAAGAAAAATATTTAAAAATATTACGACGTTTGTCTCAAATTCATCAATTCCACCTTACACGCACCTTTTGCTGATCTGTGTGAAAGTAAAAGAAAAAAAAGTATCTAGATTGTTATGGTGGTGCAATAGTCAATAAAATTAAAGAAATAAGAAAAAAGATACAAAAGAATAAGTGTGATTTATTCAATTAATATTACAAAATTAAATATTCAATAAGCAGAAACAAGAATTTCAACAAAATGTTAAAGTGACGGACTTACGCGTTTGTTTTTTTCATCTCTTTGGCTTTTGTCATTTGAGATTCTTTTTATTATTATTATTATTTTTGGGAATTTCTTCTTATTGATCTTTTGTTTCGTATAAATAATATAAATTCTTATTAGAGAATCGAGTGTGTGCGTGTGTTTGTGGTGTGTACATGTGATGTTGATGTGCAAAAAATAAAAAAAAGTAAACAAAAAAAAAAAAAAAATTAAAACTTAAAATATTCAAAATAAAATTTGTTTGTCTAGTGCAAAAAAATTATAATAGAAGCATAAAAAATATGTGATTTAATAGAAGTACACGTGTGACAGAATATTTTGGGAAAAATATAAAACCATAATCATTTAAATTGATTGAATTTTTTGATAAAATTGGAAGTTTTTCTTATCAATGGAATTTTTTTTTTTTTTGCAGCTTTTGCTTTTCTAATTTCTTTCGTGAAAGCAAAACAATAAATATAAAGAATTACGATAGAAAAAAGGGCATTAAAATAAATAAAGAGAAATAATAAATAAATAAAATAATAATTTTAATAAGAAAGTGTTTCTATAGAAAAATATAAAAATAAATTCATTAAGAATTGAATTAATTTGATATATTTTACATTTATTCCTTACATCAATAAACAACAAAGTAATTTCGTTTCGTTTTCATCTGCTGGTTGGTTAAGCTGTAAAGCCCCGGCATTGTGTTCTTGGAAAAATATAATTTAAAATATGTATATAGTAATAATAAAATACATTATTGTAATTATATATATATATATAAATAATAATTTATTATTTTTTTAAAACAAGTTACAAGTACAAAATGAATTGAATTCTATATAAAAAGTTTTCTCTTTTCCATGGTTTCCATGGTGATCAAAGAGTATTGTATTTAATAAAAATGGCGACGATGTCAATCACTCGACTCATCAATGATTTGTTGTTATGAATTGTCTGATGACGTCAAAAATTATGAATGGAAATGAAATACTGATGTATCGTAATAATATTCTCATTGATTGTTTTTATTATTCTTTCCAATTATCACTTACCAGTTTATCGAGGAGACTTTTACGTAAAAACATACAGTTTGAGATAGTGTTTAGTTTTCCAATGTAAAATCATAATCTCTAACTATGTACTATGTACTCGTACTTAGTATACTTGTATGAGTAACATAAGTAATACATATTTATTGTATAGTAAATGTGTAGAGTAGATAAATAAATTTATATTTAATATTGAATAAATAGCATTTGATGAACGTGATGTACATTGAAACGTGCTTAAATGTTTGATTACTAAAAATACAATTAGGAAATAAAGATTCTCTAGAGATTCATGAAATGTGGAAATTACATAAATCTTTATCAACTTGTAGTCTTATTTCCACTCCTCTCTGCAAGGCTTAATGTACAAAGAAATAATACAAAATATCAGTTTATTTTTTTTTTTTATGTGCAATTTTAACTATGAGTCATATTACTTACTATACCTATTACGTACATACATATGTCTAGAGGGCTTAACATTGCTTATCTCTTTTGTTGTGGAATATTTCCGGTGCGTTAAATCACAATATTTACATTTAATACAATAAAATATATAATATAATTCACCAAAATTCAATAGAATGAAATTTCGCAAAAAAAAAACTTATCCCATAAGTTCCAAACCTTACTAATAGATAGAGAAAGGAGTTTCTTATGATGTTTGAAAATTTGTGACATATTCAAATGAATCAAAACTCAACACGATCAAAACACGAGGGTTGATCAATAAGTCCTTCGGAAAAGCTAGAAAAATATTAATTTTTTTTTTTTTTTTGTAATTTTCTTTGTATTTTGCAATTTAATCTCCTTTTGGCTCGATATATTTGGTCCAGCATTTTCCGAATTTTAGTATTCCTTCCAAATAATATGTTTTCTGTTTAGTGATGACCTCTTCATTCGACCCAAATCTATTAATGCTAAACACTTTTTTCAGGATTCAAAATAGGAAATAATTGCAAAGGTCTAAAGTTGAAGAATATGCTGGATAGGATAGTAGTAGTTCGTAGCGTAATTTATGGATTTTTACAATGGTGAGTGACTACATACGTGTATTGTCATGGTGGAAAAACACTTCCTTGCTCATCAAATGCGGTCGTTTATGTTTCAAATCAATGATGAATCTGTCCAACAGCTCTGAATGATATTTGTTGGTGATTGTTTTTTCTTGTTAGCCGACAGTTCCAAACTTGGCCTTCTTTGATGAGCGTTCAGACAGAAGAGTTCATTGCTTTGATTGCTTCCATTGATCTCTGGTGTTTTGTGATGGATCAATGTGTCGTCCACGGCGCATTAACTTGTTGAGACTGCGCTTGAACATAGCCTAACACTTCTTTGAAGTGGCCACACAGTTGCGCTTATGCTTGAGTGTGAGCGATCGCGGCTGTCATCGCGAGGATAGGGGTTTCATATCGAAATATTCTTGTAAAATGTGATATACCCGCTCAATTGAGATGCCTACAATCTCAGAAGCCTCACGCACTTCAATTTCCGATCTTCCAATATCATTTCCAATTTTATAAATCATACAAAAGTTAATTGCTTTAATTGACAATAAAAAGAAAACCACGTGGTCAATATTATTGAGACTTCCACAGCAGATAAGTGATGTACTAAACTTTAAATAAAAAATTATTGATGGACCCTTGTATTGATTATAAAAAGCAGTTACAATACAATATATCGTGGAATAGGTCATTGCCTTCGTTGGCAGAATTATGCGAATTAATAGCTTAAAGAATTCTATTTCTCTTGCTTTTATCAAAATCTTCCTGCATATCTATTAATAATTCTCTAAAAATATCTATCTATTTATTATTGTTATTGCTTGTTGATGATAAAATTACATAATCCAAAGGTCAGTTTTCATATTATGACGGCCAATACCAAAGCAAATTAGTTTCTGTTGAGAACTTTTATCATAGACAATAATACAAGTAGTCACTCTGTGGTCCAAAAAGTGACAACGTGTGAGTGAGTGACAGACAGGTAAAGGCAAACAGAGAAACAACTAGAAAGATAAGATAGTAAGTATAATAAGTAGTAGTAGTAGTTGTAGTTGTAGTAGAAAGGGAGTTACATATGTATTTATAAGTCATATATAGAAAGAAATTTGCAATCAAGTCGCGTCTATTATTTTCAGGTCTCCATTTGAACGTAAATTTTAAGTGAACCACAAAGAAGGAGCAGACCAGGCCAAGTCATTTCAGACCAAAGTGTTGGCTTCCTTTTGGCTTTGTAGTGTCTCATGCGGCATAAACATCGAATGACTGACTATCAAGTCGACAAACAAAGAACAAGCATTTTAAATCGAAACGACATTTTTTGTATCGTGTAGACAAGCCACAATTGCCGCGTATTCATTCATATGCAAACTGAACCGTGGCGACCTCTAACGAACTTTTTTATTTCGATATTTTATCCACTTTTTACATTTTGCAATTTTATCAAGTGTCGCGTAACTTTTACAATATTTTTTTGTTTGTTTTTTTTTTTTTGTTTTTGGTTTCATTGTATAGAGGTTCTGTTGCTGTTATTTGCAATTTGAACGATAGGAGAGACAATATAAAAAATATGGGAGTGGAGACGACAATTGAACCCCAAACAACCAACCCATTTGTCGCGTTCATTTGCACTTCTGCACCGCGCATTACCTCTTAGCAATAACCGACTTTACACTCCTGTCTATCTGCTGTGCTTACTGGCTGCCGCTTTCAGGCGAGTTGAGCTATGCCAGTTTATAGTTTTTGCAAGTTTGCAGTAGTTTTTTTTTTTTGTATTTTTTGTTTATTTGTTGGTGTCGTTCTTGTTGATGTTGTTGTTGTTGGTTGTGCGGCCAATTGAGCCAATGAATCGTGTACAATAATAGAGTAGAGTACAAGTACCTTGCATAGTAAATATACACCACATTCACTTACTTACTTACATATGTACGTATAGATATCGTATAAAGTATTTGCATCTGTCCCGTTCCGTTCCGTTTTGTTCAATTTGTGTCTGATGAGAGATACAAGTGTTCCTCCGAATATTGTGCCAAGAATCTAAATTATGTGCTGCCTTTCCCACCTTCCTTCCTGCCGCCGCTGGCCACCTATGTTTCCTGTTTATTGTGCATAGTATGAAGCTATATATTTGAGTTGAGCTAAGTTGAATGTCTTTTTATGCATACATTTAGTATGTAGATTTGTCTATATGTTCAATTGAACAACCATGATACATGATTGCATTACAATATATAAGATTATAAAATTTTAGTGTATTGTTCATTTCATTGTTGCAAATTACCAATCAATAAACAACAAATATTTTACACTCCTTAAACTATTTTCATGCCATAGCCGCCGCCGCTCGTTGTGTATTTGAATATAATCAATTTCTTAATGCAAGTATTTGGAGTCTATTTAAGTTCTTCTCTTTGCAAGTTTCTTTAAAATGTATTCCATTTGATTATCGATCGAAGTTCATAGAGAAGATCAAAGTCACATTATTTGACTAAAAAACAAAACATAATAGAAATTCATATATTTTAAATTCATTAAGTTTTTGAACTTACAATCAATTGTTTTTTTTTTTTTTAATTTAAAAGTATTTATAAATAAAATTTGCATTTCATTTCAAATGGAATTTTGAAATGATTACACAAACAAGAAACAAAAAAAAAAAAAATATATATATACCTCATACTACTTCACAAGAAAATCTATTTGTTTCATTGGGATTTATCTAAATTTATGGATATTCTTTGCTTATTTCTAAATACTTGTGTATTTTGAAAATATAAAATAATAAGGTTTATTTCTTGGTGAAGAATGTTTTTTCTCTTCCAACAGCAGGCTCAGTTATTAAGTAGTAGTAGTGGGTGTCGTTATTAAGACGCAGATTATGAAAATTTAAATAGAAAGTGAATAATATTTTCGATTCAATATAGTTTATCGATTATCCCATCCCCAACAAAAGTCTGAGAAATAATTTTCAAACTAAAAATTTTGCATCTGCTATACACATGGAGACTCCATTTAAACATGTAGTAGGGGATCTTGAAACACCCTTTTACCATAAATTGCTATTGGTATCAACTTTGATACAAAAAAAAAGGATAAAAACTACATTAGCGAACGACGTGGTGTGCAACCCTTTTGTGGATTGTTGTCTGATGTTTATATAGTTGAGTTCACTTATTAAGTATATTGTAGATTATAATTGCTATTTGCGATTAATGTACACGCGTTGCACTAAGTGCCATTAATGTTGCCCAGATAATGCACTCGTTGTTGCCACCAACAGAAACATACATACATACATAACAGCAGCAACAGCAGCAGCATAAAAAGAATGACATCGGCAACATTTGTTGCCGGCTACCAATAATGGGTTGACTTGGCTGCATGTTTGTCAACAATTAAGCTGCACCAGGGACAATACACTATATGTACTTTTGTCTATATAAATACATATGTATATATCTTTCTATATGTACTTACAATTGCTTGTTCTAAAAATGGCGCACCCATTGGTGGTCAAACAATTGATTGTAGACATACAAGTACAACACTACAAAAACCGTGCAACTGCCTGCAACTAAAGTTGAGGACTGCATTTTTCGTTTTTGGTTTTTTTTTTTTTTTCATTTTTGCATTAATTTCCGCATAACTTGCTACTTGTAATAATGAAACACAAATGATTAGCACATGTAGTTTCATTGTTATTGCAAATATTTGCCATAGCAACAAAATGCATTAAAAGGAAAACAATCGGTGAATGTATTGTACTCATATTCTTAAATGATTGCATCCGCTTTAAAGAAGAAATATGCATTCCCTGCAAAGTTGTTTATGCCGATGATGATGATGATGATGATGATGATGACTGCATTGTTGTTACCGCCACTTGGTCCGGTGACATTCTTCAGTTTGCTTTTTGCTAGGTGAATGACTAACGTCATCGACGTCGTTGTCTGTCTTTCATCATCATCAGTGTTCAGCTTCCAACGTCACCATCACCATCATCAACATCATCATATAATGAACAACGGTGTGTCTCATCAAAGTCATCATCCATGTGGCGGCGGCCTGTTGCACTCTGACGATGATGACGACTTTATGGTTGGTTGTGGTCATACTACATAAATGCTAATTATAATGATGATCATTATGATGGAGATGGTGATGGTGCAGATGCAGATGCAATGGTTTTGCTTAGTCAAACAAAGTTTATTAACCCTTGATTAACCGCAATAACAAAAAAAAAAAATAATAATAATATTGGTCTTCACAATTGTCGTCTTTAATGTGATACCGCTACCAAACCATAGAAGCCCTTTCACTAATCATCGTCACCAACATCACACCAATCCTCGTTTACCTTAGAGAAGTTATGGTTATTGAACCAATGTTGCATTTTAGAAAAACCAATCTCATCTGTTAAACATCCTATAATGTCTTATCTTTGAAAAGTGATGCCTTGATAACAAATTCAATTTTATTAAATTGTCATTTGATTGCTCGCCTAATTCTGTTTTCTATACCCTATACATATAAAAATTATATCCATATGCCGCCCTGTTTGCTTTTCAAAAACTATAACAGCTGGAAAGATAAAATTTGGCTGTAGACTCAATATATATTTGCCCCTATTTCCGCCTTTTTTAGGATAAATTTTGTTTGAGATAAGGAAGAGGTAATTACGCAGAAAGACTACTATAGAATGTTCAAATTTC
This sequence comes from Amiota minor, assembly GCA_037043295.1. Taxonomy (NCBI): domain Eukaryota; kingdom Metazoa; phylum Arthropoda; class Insecta; order Diptera; family Drosophilidae; genus Amiota; species Amiota minor. The sequence continues at coordinate 33,292 of JBAMAW010001654.1, forward strand.
ACATTATGGTTTATATAAAAAGATCTGGTTACAAAAATTTGGTAACCTGACGTATGGTCAGTGACTCCCAGCACTCAGGGTAAGACACCCTGTGAACAATCACCTCACTAATGGTGATGAACAAATTTAAATTGTAAAATATTTAGTGGAAGACACAATACCATTAATACATACATAAGTATTTCTCTTATTGTTGTCAGTATTAATTTTGTTGTATCACTTACCTATCTTAAGCTTCTAAATGATTTAGGAAGGATATCCCAAAGTCACTCTTACCTGACTATATTAAACTATCTATACTTATAATTGTTACAATTAAATTGTATTCCATTTAATCATTTGTTTTCCATGTTAATTAATTTGTTTTTATATTTCTGCTTATTTTCAAATAATCTTTTAATTTTCTCTATATGAATTCTTTATTATTTGCAAAGTGCAAAATAGTTGATTTTTTCATTTATATTCTATATAAACAATTATTGCGCATTGCATTTACAACTAAAACGATTACAACAAGAGAATATTATAGTACAATAGATATAGAAAATAATCTTTCATACTATTAAGTCTGAGAATTAGACTCAAATCTACTAATCTCGGTCTAACTGTCTGTCTGGTTGGATTCGTTTTGTCTTGTCTTGTCTTGTCTTATTGCAGTCCCCTTATTCTCATACATTTTTACACATTTGAACATTGCATCGTCATCGTCATCGACACTTTGATTATTTCCGATTTGTTGTTTTTCTTCTTATTGAGAGAACTTTTAACGCCTTTTACTACTAGATACATTTATATGTAGATGTGTTTGTGCTACACTGTATGATGCTGTTCGTGTTTACTTAGGGTTTGTTTGTGTTAATTATGAGTTTTTCTCTTATTCTTGTTATTCTGAAACTTTTATCGTTTCGCTAATTTGCCATAAATACTTTTTGACATCATTGTTGTCCTCGTCGTGGATTTTATTTTCCATTATTTATTTTTATTCTTTTAATATTTATATTTTGTTAAAAGCTTAAAGGAAAAAAAAAAAGCTGAAAATAAAATAAACAAAATTTTTAAATCATAAAACCGGCTTCTGGCTAAACTAAAATCATCATTCAATTATGTATAATTTTTATTTTTTACTGACGTCTCAATTTTTGTTCCATAACTTCGACAACAAGTGAGTGATTGGGCATTAGCAATTTGTCATGACGATTGTTGCGCTTAGAATTGTGTGTTTCAGAGTCCCCATACTACATTATAATATTGTAATTGATCCAAGTTTGTTCACTTGTATGCAAAGAAGTCTATCAGTTGTGGAATAATTGGATATACAAATTTCTTGTAATATATTTCGTTTGGCTTATACAAATTGTATTTTATGTAAGTTGCGGTGGAACCAAAATAATTTTCTGTCTTTATTTCTTATTTATTTATTTAATATTTTCACAAGGTTACTATGTAGTTCTCTTTGATTATACTTTGAGTATACGAGTATTGTAATTTGTTTGTTTTTAGTTATTTAATTTATTTTTTTTTGTTTTTATCATGAAACGGACGATACACATTTTCAATGCATTTCGTTTGAGGGAAACCTTCATTGGAGTCTTGAAATTTGACGCCATAAGCGTGCATATAATTTTTTCATTGTGTGTACGATATATAAATAAATGCTGACATAAGATATTTGTCGGGGGTAACACAGAAAGTTTTGTTATAAATTTTGTATTAAACTTATAGATTTTTTAAATTTTATTCAATTATTTCATTGGAAATAAAAACAACTTTAGTATAACAATGGATCAAGTTTTTTAGTTAGTTTTGCTTACAAATTCACATATTTAATACTAAATATAATTCTTGTTTTTCAAATTAATAAATCTGTTCAAACTTGAAATTTGCATTTAACATTTAAAAGAAAAAAAGATTCCTTTCTACTTTCAATTAAATTTAATCTGATTAAAAATCTGAATATTTCTTTCAAATAAACTTTGTCTCATAGAATTTGTAAAATTGTACATCATACAAACAAAAAAAGAAAAGAATTATGATTTATTTTAAATTAGTTTTAACTTGAGATCTCTTGGTTCATCATTACTTTTATGATTTCACCAAAAGTTAAACAATAAAACTCATGTATGTATGTATTTTGGAACAATTATTTATTTCCTAAGAATTTTTCAAGTAGACTAAATATTCTAGAATATGGTAAAGTATCTAGTACTCGCAACCATAAAGCAGACAGAATAAGAAGTGTGCGAGTATCTTATATGTAGAATTTCATAAATCTATTAAACAAACACCATTAAGAGTTGGTTGGTTGGTATAATTAATTTAATAGCACGAGAACACGAAATGTTCAAGCGTAAAATGTTAGACACAAGACCACCAATACTAGACAACAAGGGTGTTAGATACAAAGATCACATAGCTCCAGGGCTATTGCCACACGCTACTTGCCGGCGCCGCCAGACAAATTCAATGCCCTAAGACAATAAAAATGATTATGATAGCTAAATGTTAAAAAGGGAAAAACTAAACAAAAGTTGGCGATAATTTTTAGTGGAGATTGTTGTTATTATTTTAGTATTGCGCAGGCGCCGCGCTGCTGTCAACGCCATCTGAGAAGTTTATGTTGGAAACCATAGGGTCGTGCCTCAACTACTACACACATACATAAGTATAGTATTTAGAATTCTAAGGAAGGGTGGCTTTTCAGTTCTTATTAGCAATCATAATGTAGTTATAAAAAATATGACGCACATTTATCAATAAAATACAAAAAGTAAATAAATAAATATACAGTACTATATGGAATTCTATGAAAAATGCATGACTGACTTGAATGACTGTCTAGCAATTAAGGACGACACACCCTGGCAATATAAACCGAGAATAGTCCAGAGCACACACTCGTTTCACTAAACAGCTGTTGTCAGCAGCAGGAAAATGTTAATTATCCTTTAGTGAAAAAAGACCCTTCTTTGTCTTAGCAATTTCCATGCGCCCCATTAAGGGCAATAAAAAAATATTAAAAGGATATACTTACAATACAATTTTCACACATATAAGAAAACATTAGATTAACCGAACCTTCAAATTTCGATTGATTAATTCAATTTATTATATTGTAATATGGTGATGGTATTTCACAATAGCAGCACACAACAAGCGCCCTTTTGAAGCCCAACTAATTGATGTCAAACATTGACATTCCAACAATATTATGTACAATACAATATTCATTACTTACTTTTTATTTTTCATCATCATCATCGACCTCATCTGGGCACATCAGTTGTGCAAATTGCTTGCTTCTTGTCTTGTAAAGAAACATTAAAACTGTCTGGATGCATTTCTATCTTTCTATCGCGCCCCATTGTGACTTGATTCTGTTGACCTTTATATTGTTTGCTTTCCGGTTTCTTACTTACTACTCGTATGTATTGATGGTTGAATGGAATGTGTACAGTATGTACTTATGTATGTAGAAACAATATACTTTTTCAGGGAGTGTCTTACAACATTTACACTCTGTGTCTGTTGCGATATCTTGAGGCTTCCATCTCAATGAGTGAATGTCTCATTGTCTGTCTGTCAATACGAGTAGTATGTCTTTGTGTGAGTTTGTCAACTGAGCGTAAATGAAGATCAATTACCTAGAAGGCAGCATTCATCATTTGGCTTCTTTCATCTTTATGTATATGGTGGCTTCTCTTGGGTTTAATTGACAATGCGTAATTAAAATTCATTTGATTCAATTCGATCTGTTTCCGATTTTATCTTATTACATACAAGAAGTAGTTTTTGAATAACAAAAATTTATAAATATAGAGCGATTTACTTAATTGACTTGTAGAACTGTGATTGCGAATTCAATAGTTTATTTGAATTGTTTATTTTGGAAAATTTTTATTTTCATTCAATTAATTTATTGTATAAAAAATTGTAAATGATATTATTCCATTAAAAATTGACTGGATTACTTACTTATGGATACTGTATTCATCTACACCAATATGTTTAGGTCTTTTAATTTCAAATATTATTGTGCATCCTTTTTCAATATACTTACAATGTTGTATTTTTCCATAAAATCATCATCTCATGTAGGGTGCCGGTCATACTTCACGAATTCCCGCCTCGCTCATTATTCTTACTTTCTATAAAAGATTCTTTGTTGTTCCTCATATTGTCATAAATAAATGGGAGCAGAGATCACGCACTACTGATATCAAAATAAGAAGAGAACGAAGAGAAACAGGCTCACCAACACATAACAAACTACATAATACACACCCTAGATACAGATACAAACGAGTATGTACATTCTTAATGATATATTCCCGAGATAGGATAGATGAACGTATCTATGCAATTTCATCTTGTCATATGACAAAGTACTGGTTGTTACATTATACTAAACTCAACTCACTTTTATAGTCGGTCGATTGGTCAGACCATCAACCAACCTAACCTTATTCGACTATTCTCTACTCTACTCCCAATCTATTCTATTCATTTCATTTCTCCTACAAAGTTAATTGTGTTAAAGTATTTCAACTTAATAACCGACTGAATGACTGACTGAATATAGTGAAATGCAATTTTGTTGTGCCAGGATGCATATGCAGAGATTGATTTATTGTAAATGTTGCAGCGGAAGTTATTAAGTATCATTATTGCTTTTCTGGGCATGCATTTTTATGATGAAATATGTTAGAATTTAGAACAAGAGAAATGTATTCAATAGATGCTGGGTTGGTTGGAGGTAACAGAGAATCTTCTATAAAAAATGCAACAACTGCTCACATGTTTATAAGCCCACAGGCATACATACATCATATTATAGTCATTGTTATACGAGGGTTGCTATTTATATTTCTGGCCTCTTGACAACAGAATGTGTTGATAGGTGACCGCTACTAATATTGATATTTTTAATCATAATTTCTTTAGAACATTTTGCCATTATATCGTGATTTGTGTTGTTTACAGAGAATTGAAAAATTCATCTTGGGCAAAAAATGTTATTGCAAGTGCAAGAATGCTTCGATGAATTTTATTCTTTATAGAACTATAAAGCACCATCCTGCAGCACTGTAAGAAACTGGTATAAAGAATTCAATCTTTGTCGATGTTCATTCAAAGAAGAATTCCGTGAAGATTCTCCAAAATCGGTTGTGTTGCTAGAAAATATCGTTGTTGTGCGTGAACTGATAATGCAACATCGTCATGTGCCATACCGTGAGATTGAGGCATTCTTGGACATTAGTATGGCAAGCATCAATAAGATATAACATGATCATTTGGCCGTAACAAAGATTTGTTCGCGTTGGAACGCTCAAACGAACGAGCCATCTTCAATTGGTGCCAGGAAATGGTCAAAAAAATATACGTTCAAGTGCATCAAAGGCTGTGAATAACATCTACACAAGTGACGAATGATGGATCTATGTATATGAGAGTGAAACAAAACAGCAATCGACTGTATGGGTCTTCAAAGACAAGCCAATTCCAAATTTTGGAGTTCCCTCAATCGGAGTGGGGAAAAGTGCTACGAAAATTGGTTCAAATACATGGAAAAGTGCACCAATCTTCATGAGGAATATTTTGAAAAACACTCACATATTTTGATAATAAAAATAGGTTTTTTTCATTATTAGACCAGACATAGAAATAGCAAACCTCGTACAAGATATTCATCATCATAACAATATTAAGACTTGTTTACAATTTTTTTTTTAAATATTGTTTAAGTATTTTTATTTGTTTTAATTACAATTTTTGTTTTTTATTGTTTCATTTACTACTACTCGTATATCACAAACTTGTACTAACTACATACATCATTATCATTGACCTCATATTTGCATACTTGAACAACACTTGATTTTCTGGCTAAACAATTTTAGTACATAAAAAAATAGTTTTACATATGAATAAGTATTTTTTGTTTTGTTCTTTATATTCCACTATCAATTTGCAAACGATTGTATATTTTTGTCGTTGTACTTGAAATTTACACATAAATGTATCTCATTACCATGATGATGATTGTTGTGTTCCATAATTCACACTAAATTAAATGGTTTAGAATTACTTTCTCACGTAATGGTTTCATTTTGACTTTGGTTTTGGTTTTTGTTTCTGTTGTTTTTGTCAGATACTTTCTGAAGCAATTCTTGTTTCGTTTATTTTGTACTCTTTAAGCAGTGAATTGTATTATAAGTTTGTCATGAAGTTTGTAACAGATAAAAGGTGACATCGATGATATATGAATTCTTGCACATCTCAACGAAACGAGTTGATAAAGTCATATCCATTTGTATATATGCAAACTAGTAGCCCAGTTTTTGATCTGATGAAGGTGCTGTACATTTCTCGGAACCGGCCGAATCGGACCACTAGTAGGGCCTACCTCCCATAAAAATCCAAATTGAAATTCATGTTCTTATTACAAAAACTTTCTTATTTTTTTGTATAATCGAACTAAAATTTGACCCATGTCCACCAAACGCGTAAATTTGAAGCCCCGAGGATTACTGGATCGTATAGCTCCATTACAAACCCCGTTTTAAGTTCAGGTTCTTATTAGAAAAACTTTTTTGTTTTTGTCTTATCGAACTGAAATTTAGATAGTATAAGTGCCTGACCCATATGCACCAATCATGTAGATTTTAGTACCCTATGCTAACTGGACCGTATAGCTCCCATATAAACCCCGATTTAAATTTATGTTCTTATTAGAAAATCTGTTTTGTTTTTGTATTATCGAACTGAAATTTAGATAGTATAAATGCCTGACCCATATGCACCAATCATGTAAATTTTAATACCCTCGGGTTACTGGATCGTATAGCTCCCATATAAACACCGATTAAATTTTATGTTCTTATTAGAAATCTGGTTTGTTTGTTATATTATCGAGTTGAAATTTGGAAAGGGTAAGTGTTTGATCCATGTTCTCTAAATTTCAAGACCCTAGGCTTACTGGATCATATACATAGCTCCTGTACAAATCCCGATTTAAATTGAAGTGCTTATTAGAAAAACTTTTTTGTTTTTTGTATTATCAATTTGCAATTTGGAATACATGTTCACTAACTATGTAAATTTCAAAACCCTAGAGGTACTGAATCGTATAGCTCCCATATAAATAATTCGGTCTCAATGCTGAAATGTTGTATGTAGACTAACTCTACACTAAGCATAAGTCAAAGCAAAAAAGAAATATTTCTGTATTCTCAATCACAGGAGCGTTGGTAAAAACGTTTTCTAGGGGTGCGTGAAGAGTACAACAACTTCGGCATACCCGAAGTTAACCTTCTTTTGTTTCCATTTCTGTGTCAAGTATTTAAAACTTCCTCATTTATTGCAATGCTTTCTCTCTGTATATCGATACACTGTAGAATATCTACCTAAATATCTTAACTTTAGTTAAAAAACTTCACTTTTCTGTTGCTTTTATTATCCATAAAAAGGAGAAACACTTTCGTACTTGAAGAAGAATCCCCACTTTGAGAACGACAGGAAATAGTCAAAGTCTTGAATATGTTGGACAAAAAATAAAAGGTAAAAACGATAATGAAGGGGAAGGAGAAAAAAGCGCAAAATATTTTAACCAAAAACAAAAAATGCAGGCAAAAGCAACAAGTAAAATTGAAATTGAAGTCAAGAAAAATGCAAAAGAAACAAAAGCAAGAAGCGCATTAAATGCACTCATCATCATCGCCACCATCACCGCCACTACCATCATTCCCATTTCCATCATCATCATCATCATCATCATCATCATCATCAGCATTGACGACTTTTTAAAAATAGCACAAATGCATTTCTTTGCTGTTGCCTTTTAGTTTGCCATAATATACATTTTCTGTTGTTGCTTGCACTCGTCGTTGCTGTTTCGTTTTTCTTGCCACACAATAATAAGAAACGCTAAAGTGCAATGTTCGTAGTTGCTGTTGTTGGCGTTGAGGCTACCGTTTCTTCATTATCATCACCATCATCATCATCATTGTATTCTAAGCGCCACTCACTGGCGTTGTACATACAATATATCGTAGTGTAGTGTAGTGTAGTGTAGTGTATAAGTTTAATCCGGTAATACTTAAACATCCATTTATCCATGCACACACTCAGTTCATTCTGGGACTTCTTTATTCATTCCATCGTTTCTTCCTTTATTGGTGTGGCGTGCATTTGTTCGTCATTGTATGTTAGTATCTGTAACTCATTCGCATGTTAGCTCATAAATTATTTACTTTGATAGATTTTGTTTGTAGGCCGCCATCAAAAGTGTTTGTTGCTTGTGTGTTTTGTGTGTGGGTGTATTAAAATGTATATTATGAAAAGCCTAAATGTATCACAACGCATCATTTAAATGAGATGCGGCTACTGCTGCGGCTGCATAAACATGATTTACCATTTTATCCATGCTTAGGCTGCGTTGATTCGCGATTTATAGTTTGTAAGTCATAAATACAAAACAAAACAAAGATGCATACGTGGAAATGTATTAATTTAGAGGCAACTTTCGTTGAATTTATGTTTAACTAAATGTGTTTTTGTGTGCCTTATCTACTCGTATTTTATCTATCTTTATATGTATAGTCTGTTTTTTATTTGTTTGTTTTTTTTTTTCAGTAGAAATTAGGTGATTTTTTAATGCACGTGGGAACATCATTATCACAATCATCTCATCATCATCATCATCATCACTATCACTAACATGACTGAAATGCTTTAGTCTCATTTAGATTTTTACAAATTTATTGTGTTGATGTTTCCTCCATCATTTGCTTTCTTTTGAATTTCCCCCTCGTCTTAATTTTATTTTGTGGTTTCTTTTCGTGCCACAATTTCTGTGTGTTTATTTGTAGTACGTGTATCTCTATTAAAACCAATCTGTGTTTATTGTCAAAGTGATCGCCGCTTGTGTCTGTGTCTATAGTTTATTCTTTAATTTATTTGATTTGCAATTTTGTCAGCTTTTAATGGATGCAGATTCTCTTTTTGTTTTCTCTTGAAAACAAATGTTTTGAAATGATCAAATTTAAATAAAACCACATGGCTTCACAATCTCAAACATATGCGCAGATATATTACGGGTTTTATGTAAATTTGAGGAAAACAAAACATCAATTTTTATTTTAAAATTCAATAAAAACATTTGAAGAAATATTTTTCTTTCGTTTTAATTAATTATAATTATTTTGTTGCCATTATCAACGCCTCTTTGCATCTGTTTATTTTCACAAAACAAAAAAAAAAAATCATTTCATTTCATTTTGTGTCCATTTTTTCATAAAATAAATTCCATTGAAACGACACTCGTATGATGATGATGATGATGATGATGATTGTGTATTTTTCGCAATATTTTTGTCTCTTTGTCAAATTGATGATGATGTTGTAGTGATGATGTGTTTAAAAGAATAACAAATAAACGCAGCATGAAAAGCTACAAAAAAAAAGATACAATTTCTTATTTTATTTATTTATTTATTTTATATTTCTTTTTCAAAAATTGAGTCAATGAGATTTGTCTTTGATTTCTCAGCTGGATTTTACTTGTAGATTGTGTATTATGGCCTTCGTTTGATTGTTTTGTCTTTCTATATATTTTTTATATTTTCTTAATTAATTATTGAATATAGTATTCTCTTTTCAGGGTTCCGTACCCAAATGGAACCCTATTACTAAGGCTACTCTTTCCATCCGTCCGTCCTCGGGCCTTATATCATGAACCGTAGTAGCTAGAGAGTAGAAATTTTCACAGAATGTGTAGTTCTATCCAGGCAATAGTAACAAATACTAAAACTAAAATATATTCAAAAATTCAACGGGATCCCCATACAAAAACATTTTGCTTTGGATGGGAACTATACGATTCAGTAACCCTAATCCCACGATCTTGAAATTTGCTTGGTTGCTAGAAGTGGACTATAAGTTTTAAATAAAGGCGCTATACATTTGTTGGAATCAGCCAAATTGAGTCACTATCTCCCATACAATCGACAATTTGGTACGAAACCTTTTGTGTTCGAGTTTGACCCGCACTTGGCCAATTTTTTTTTTTTTTTTGTTATTTCCAAGTTGTTTATTCAGATTTGGAGATTTTGGCACGTTAAAAGTGATGATTCAAAATATAAATATTTGAGATGAAGGTGATGGTGTTTCTAAAGGTGACATTTTGTTATAATAAATTGAATTTCAATGATTTAGATTAATTTTTTTTTTTTATATATCAGCATAATAATTTATGCATCTATAAAATTACAGAAAATTTTGCCAAGAAATATGATTAGATTAAAAATCTCTTATAAAAATTGATATAAGCGAAACTTGGTTAAGCAAAACTATATAAAGTGTCATGTTTGGATCAGAAAAATCTCTTGAAAGTTCATATGTAGTTTTATATAGTCGTTATAAAAAGAGAATAAAATGCCTTATGCCGATAAACCAAACCACAAAAGCAAATAATCTTCATGAAGTCGAGACTACAATGTACCCCAAGAAATATTAAGTTCGCCAACAAGAACTGATAGTGAGCAACAAATCCCATGAGTGCGATATGGACAAGGAGATCTTGGTTCATGGTACTTTGCGAAAACTGTGCCTCAGGAAGCAAGCGAGTTTATCGGGTAAACAAGAATAAAAAAGAAAAAATATATGGGATCTTTTTTAAATGTTTTGTATTCATCTTCAAAAACACGGGTCGGGTGCATTCTGAGTCAAATCAAATCAAACAACAACAACAACAACGAAATGCGTTGATAAGAAATTAAACAGAAACTTCTGTTTCAGAACACAAAGTGGCAAGTCAATGACTGCGCAATAGCTAACTGGGAGGGGGACGTACAAGATGAAGAAAGGCCATTTGAGATAAAAATTATGATGGAAGAAGAATATTATACAAATAACTTGTGTATGTATTATATATATATATATTTTTGCATTTAAGATAGAAGAGAAAAATACTAAGAAAATGATACCAACTGAGTCAATTTAAACTAGAAAACAAAATAAGCTACACAGAATTCTTGTCATTAAATTGGACTGAATTGGTATTGGTATGGTTCAGACTGACTGCATCTCTTCTACTAACATATAGACGGACAGATGGGGACAGTCAGACTGAATAAATGGAGAACTCAAATTTGCAACCGAAAACAGAAAACGTGCTTGGAAAAAGCAAATGATATCCTCCGCATCCGCACATTTACACATTTTCTGTTTCTATCTATTCTTTTTATTGTATTTTTGTCTGAATTTTATTTTAATATTTTTTGGTATATTTTTTGGTTTTTCCTTCCTACAGTTCCTTCTTTCTTTCCGTATTACATTTTCAGCATATGTATCTGAGATACATTGTATTGTTAAATGTCGTTGTGTTGTTGTTTATACAGAAGACTGAAATCTTTCTTTATGGTTGCTTTGCGTTTTGGTATGTTAAATGTTATTTCAGAAACAGAGAACACAAAAAAAAAAAAACAAGAGAAGAAAGAATAAAAATCCCAAAATGAAAAGAAATGAAAAATTTTCAAAGTCAACATATGTTTGGGATTTGTTTTAGTCTAAATAATTTAGCTAAAGCAGACAGATAGACAATACAAACAACACTCTATAGATAGAAGAACATCATGTTGTTGTACAAAGTCTGATGTTGAATGAAAGTGAATTTAAAATTGAAAGTCCTTGACTTCTTTATGTGTCTCTGCAGTTCTTGTCTGTCTGTCTCTGTCTGTCTGTCCCCATGGCTGCCTGCCTTTGTCTGTCGATGGATTCGTTTAGATTCTTTTACTTACCATGTACATTTTAAGTAGATAGCAGATTGAAATCTTCCAGTGCCGTGTGAGTTTCTGGTTAGTAATCACACACCACAACAGAGCACCACTCCTCGTATATTGCATTTTACACTTACAAACTTCAGACACTTTTGTATCTTATTCAACTCAACTCTTTTTTTTATTTTAACTTTGACTTGTTTATAAACTATAGATTTTTGTTTGAAGTAAGTTTTGTATATTCATTGTTTTGGTTTTTGAAAAAAAAAAATTGTTTAGTTTTTACTTCATTTAATCACAGACATAAACAATTTTGCTTCTCTCAGTTGAAGAGGAGACAAAAGAGGTGCGTGTTACTTCTTAAATATACGTACATACATATATTAATGAGAATTCCATTTAATGTTAACAAATCACTAATTTGTGACATGATATTGTAGAAAATTTAACTCTACTTCTACTGGTTGGCCGAAGTTACGTAATAAACCTGTGTTCCGTAGCGATATCCAATAAAGAAGCCCCTTTCCTGATACATTCAATAATAGTAAGTGTCGGGCCGGTCTCGATTTCTTTTAGAGAGTATTTAAGATTTGAATTTACTATCAATTTAGCTATAGTTCGGTAATAATATTCTTTTTTGTTGGGAAGACATTTCGCTGAGCGACTTGTAACGAAATGTTTACTTACATATTGTATTTCACTTCTCTCGTATTTTTTCTTGATCATCCTGTTTCGGTAGAAGATGAGCAATTAATTGAATAGACTTCTATCTTTTTTTTTCTTTTCTTATTTCTTCATATGATATGGTAAAATCTGTTTGTCTTCTTTATATTCTTCTTATCCTTAGATGGAACCTTTGTTCTTGACCTTCAATATAATAAAGCATTTATTCATTATATTACTCATACGTGAATATGGTAACTTGTGCTTGAATGGTTCTTCTTTCCTTTGAAATGAAAGTGAAAATGTTAATTGTTTAAGTATAAAAGCAAATAAGAACAATGAAATCGATTTAATGATTATGTATTTCTTTTTTTGCTAAGACAATTAATGAAAATGAAATGCACAATTAGCATTAATTCGTATTAGAGAAACAAAATACATAATAATTAAGTAAATAAGGTAATGAAAACAAAAGATAGCAAAAAATACAATAAATAGAAAAGGTTGTTGGCAACCCATTCACATTGTTGTTGTTGTTGTCTATCTGAACGATATGGAGAACTTGCATTGAATTCTATTAGATTGAGATAGAAAGACAAAGAAAATAATGCAAAGCACGTACACATGATTGACTAAAGTTAGATAGATTTTGTATATAGATACGTAGATAGATAAATAGCAACAAACATACAAATACATACTGCACACATGATTCTCTTTGTATCTAAATACTATAAAATTTAATCGATAAACATAAAAAAAATTATCATAAATCTTTACTAAATGAGCAATAACCTCAAAAGCAATAACAACAACAACAATAAGTTTAATATATACAAAATGCACCTGTTTGAGCGCCATAACTTTACTATTCTATTCTATTTGTGATGATTTAGCTTTATTGAGATTCTAAAGTTGTTCACATTTTAATGTGTTGTTAAATAATGGAATTTTAAGAAATTTAACAGAAGAACAAATATTCTCTTACTACTTGCATTTGATACAAAGTATCTACAACAAGTAAAAGACATAACTTCATGTTTGAAAAATTCTAAAACCAAAAAAAAAAAAAAAATTGAAGGCATGAAGTCAGAAAAAAAAGAACATAAAGAAGCCGCAAATGTTTTATGCAAAAGAAGTAGATGAAATCACAGAAATTTTGGAATTTTCCTTATTCTTCTTCTTTTTTTTTTTTAACTGTGAGAAAAAATAAAATGTCTTCTATTGAAATGTTTGGATAGCCAACAAATTGACAAACCACCAACTGACAATGGACATTCAAACAAACAGTCAGACAAGGCATTTAATTAAAAACACATTTGCATTGTGTCATTTAAATGAATACAAAAAAAAAAAAACTCTGAAATGTGGAGAAGAATTAAAAGAAGGCTAACAAAGAAAATGTGGGCCAATGAACTTGAGTTTGCACGCTTCAGTGGCTAAAACTTGCCATTCTAAATGCAAAAGTACACACAGATACATCATACATAACTATTATTTGTCTGACTTAAAGAAAAATAAACACACAAATAATTAAAACTATTGCACGCTAACATTGTTTCATCTTACTCACTTTATTCAGCAGATGATTTTAATGTGAATTGCTCATTTTCCATAGTCTCCTTGAAGTATAATAAAGAGAAATCATGAAATCATTACACCTTTATGATTCAAAATTTAATTGAAATAATCTTCGACTAGTCTACTAACTGCAATAGTGAAATTTCAAAGGTGTTGCCTTTGACAATGGATGGACAAATGGAGGACTCAGTGTCTCTACTATGAAAACTGAGTAATTTCAATAGTTTTCAACTCACAGTTTAGTAATATGAAATGACTATATTTGCTTTCAAAATATCAAATTCATTGGTTTTCTGATCCATTATTCTATGCGCTTACAAATATCAGTAATAATATACTTCGCACAAGTGTTGTGATATGTACAACAAATAGATATTGAGAACAAACTTATTCAACCAGAAAATTTGTGTTAAAAATATTGTATAACAGAGTGAGCGTTGTTCGATTTGTGAAGCAGCAACTTAAAAATCTATGAATATGAAGAGTCAAAAAGTAGAGGATAATAGTATTAAAATAAATTTTACAAAAGCAGAAAAATCAGCCAAGTGGGAGTCAGACTCGTACACGGAGGGTTCCGATTTGGCTGATTCCAACAAATGTACCGCGCCTATTTGAAAAACTTATAGTGTCTAAATTTCAGTTCAATAGTCCAGAAAACAAAAAAGTTTTTCTAATAGTAAACTGAATTTTCGACACTATAAGTTTCAAATCCACATTCTCATCAACCATGCAAATTTTAAGATC
>JBAMAW010001656.1:0-45940 GCA_037043295.1 Amiota minor
AATATTTCTTGTATGGGGACCCCTTTAAGTTATTGAAAATATTCCTTTTGGTACCCTTTGGGTCCGAAACCCTAAAAACATACATATATAAGTATATGCTTTATAAGGTTTTCGCCTTACAGTTCTTTGCATCACTATTCCGCCAAAAAAAAAAAAGGAATACCACATAGAGACAATCAATTTTGCAGAAAGATTCTTTATGATAAATTCATTTTTATAAAACGTTATGAGAATGCACGCATAGCTTGATTAGCCGAGTCGATTCTATCAAGTACAATACCTAAAAAATGATTGTTCCAGGTGTAGAAGTTCAAAATGTCGAAAATGGGTTCCACACGAACTGAGCGAACGACACATGGGATTTTTGCATAGGGCTGTGACTGGCGATGAAAAAAAGAATTTTGTTTTTTAAGAATCCCAAACGTAAAGTACCATGGGTAACGCTAGAACAACCATTAACATCGAGTGCAAGACAGGATCACTTCGGGAAGGAGACAATGCTGAGAAATATAAACAAAATGTGAAGAAAGCGACGGTTCATACTTTGAATCAAAAATCTTTTGCCATTATTCCTGAATTTTTGTGCATATTATAATGCAAAATAAAAGACATTATAAACTTCTACACCTGTTAGATAACGTGGACACTCTTTGGTATTACCCAGTGAATGATTTTGATTTCTCCAATGCTTGTATGATTAATTCTTCTTTACCAATTTGATTCGATTGATCGTAAATTCTCTGCAATCTTTGTTGAAATGTGGATTATATTAAAGATCTTACACAAATACTTTTGTACAATTTATTCACAGTGCAATAACTAAAAATAAATTTCCTCTTTTTCAGGCTTCATGAAGTTAAATTTAAAACTACATCATCGTCAACTTCATCTTCGTTAACGTCCATCTTGTATTAAGAATGTTTTTTTCAGAAACATTCGTTCATCACAGTTTTGAGCCATTTTGATCGCAAGCGATTCGATTCGTTAGCATTGCTGTATCTTTGGGATTTTGCACAACTTTTATTTGCGACTCACTTGCATAAATCACTCATGGAACGCCTGAATGCCAGCCACGACTTAGTATATACTGTAAGAATATATCTCTCCTGTCTTTATGTCTGTCCGATTTGTCCGCCTATCTGCAAATATCAAGCAAACTGCTAAGTTCCTTCATCTTCTTTGTTGTCGATGCTGCATTTTGAGTCTTTGAGATTCGCTTGCGTTCCGTTGATTAATAATTAATTTGCGTCTCGGCTTGAATTGTTGTTGCTGTTGACTGCCCGCGGCTGCACACTTTGACTCCTTTATAATGAAGGCTTGTGTGCCAACCAGGACATTCATCGTTCTGATGTATGCTGCGAGTGAAATGTGCAAAGCTTCATCTTTGTCTTTCTGTCTGCCTGTCTGTATATAAGTATCTTTTTGATGAAGTCTCTTCGTTTCAGTTTGGTTTGCGTGGAATCTTCACTGATTACTTTGACTTTACAGGTTGTATTTCTTCTTATGCTCATCTCTTAACCTGTCTTAGTTGTTGCTGTTGTTGTTGATGTTGGTTGTATCTTTGAATGAATTCTTAGCCATTTACTTGAATCCGTCCAATGGCATTGAATAAAGAATCTTTTGAAGACAGAACGCTTAAAATGTTCTTGCTTTGGCATAAATTAACCGGGAAGGTGTTTCCACATCGACAATAAATCAATTAACGAAATTTATAATTATTAGGTTCATAAATCTAGAAAAAGAAGATACAGATATACTTTGAATTTATAAATGACTTTAGAAGATTAATACAATACGTTACATTCCATTATAAATCATATGCGAAATTTATAATAATTTCCAAATTATTGATCGTATCAGACCTCCTCACCTCATTCTGTAAGTAATCAAATTTTGATAATTTTCTTATCATCCTATACAGTTGTTGCAATTCACTAGTTGTTTCCATAACTTTTTTGTTTTTACCTTTTCTGCAAGAGTACAAAAAATTACAAATCACAAAAAAACACAATATAAGACCTGATACTTACATTGCTTTGATCAGTGCATCTTTTAGATATTCTAAGCAAAGCCAGTGTTTTCTTTTATAATCGAACATTGGAGCGTCTTAAATATTATAAACATCGGAAATTATGTTGTGAATGAAATGTAATCCCATAGTCCCATGACACCAAACGAACACACACATGTTGGAATCTCGTAAAATCTGAGTTTTGGCTGTGAAAGTTTTCAACCCACACATTGTGAAACCACACTATCCGGATGGATGCACCAGAAAAGCATGCTTACAGCGCCGTCAAACACCCTTATTTGCTCAATGCGGATATGCGTTCTTCTTGTCACCTATACGGTCATGCAGAGCTATCTACGATGCACCTTTCTGACCGATGTCCCATCTTCAAAGTACCAGAAATGCCCCCTCTTTCTTAACTTCAAAGCCTTCTCTTTCCTTATTACTGTGATAAGCATCTTTTGATCACTGAGATTCCATCTAATATATAATAATCGGTAGCAGTCGACGGCCTAATAGCTCTAAGTAGTGCGCTAGTATGTTACTAATATAATAATAATAATTTCATACGAGGCAACAAGCTACACAAAAAGTTATTATTAATTTGAATCTTCTTTGTTAATAGCAGACAGATTTGTAGGTGATGTGAGACGATCTTCAACCGGAATAGAAGGTGTGAGAATAAACTATACGCTGTTGACATCTTGATTAGAAGATCGCCGTCACTTTTTGCCGGAACGTGAAGATGGTATCAGACTCCTTTATTCTGTATAGAAGTTCCTTCACAAATGATAATCTATTCTGGATCCTTATCATCGTCCAAGATTAACAAATCTTCATCATATGTCTTCTCTTCGATTTCTGTTTTGATACGTAAAATTCTAAGTAGAGAATGACTTATGATAGACTTATATGACTCATAAGGTGGAAAAGGTACAGAACCGTTTGGATCAAATTCCAAAAATGCCTCCATTTTGATTTGGTGACCAATTTTCGTTGAAGCCTTCTTTTTTCTTGTCAGTAAAATTCTCGAAGATATCCATCGTTCCATCTAGAAATAACAAAATATTGTTTTGTTGTTATGGTTTGCCACATTATAAACACATTATTTCTCACCTGTGACATTCTGGCTATAAGTCATTTAAACGCACTCTTCTTTCTCCAATATTTCATGCTAGTGTCCCATAGAAATCACCGACTTTAACGACGTTTATGAGCATTATATTGATCATATTAATCGATGATCCTATGGTTACAACTGTGCGTTCTCCCTTTAACACAATTTATATGAAAAGACAAATTGAAAAAACATTGAAATAAATTACTTATTGCAAAGTGAGATTTGTTTATTTTATACACTTCACGTCGAATACTTTCTAATCGTAAGCAAGATTCGCTAAAAAAATTGAAACAACAACGACATCAACGAGCTGTTTTACAAGATATAACGAGCGAAAGAGTAGATGATAGCAACGCATGAAAGTACCGAAAGAGTAGATAGATGGAGTGAGATAACTCCGATGACTCGAAAAGCTTGTACCGAAATTCATTCGATTGATTCGAAATGCTCGTTTTTTTTCGAAAAGTACTCTAGTAGAAACAGTGTCCAATAATCTTAAGTAAAATTGGGTTGCCGTATGAATTCCACTCACTTCATATCAATTTCGAACAAATCGTTAAAAACTGTTCGAATTCCGAAAAATTAAACTCACTCAATTTAGTGAGTCAGCCTTTACTTACGTTCTTACACACGTTTTCTCTCTTTTCGCAAAACTCACTCAATTATAATTTGCTTTGGTTGCCGCATTTATTTCTCATTTCTGCAGTTGCGCGTTTCATTGCAAGACTACTGTCTACGGATGTTTTTACAAAAAGTGTTCTGTGTAAAATTAAATTTCATTAATAAAACAAAAGAAAATATTTTATGTTTATCTGATTAATTAATCTGGTTTAATTTGTTTTATTTACTAAAGTTTTTTAATAACAAAACGAAGTGAAGCAATCATATTGATTTTGTTCAACTGTTGCAGGTAAGACGCCAACAAAATAATCTCAAAATAAATAAGTAATTGCTTTTAATATTTCTTGCATTATATTATATTACGTGTCTTCCTATGAATTCTTTTTATAATAAACAATTTTAGATTGTTTTAATAGTTAAAAGTCGTTTAAAACATAAAATTGTAAATTTTTCATAAATTACTTTGCAATTATATCGGCGTCTTTTTGACGAAACAGCTGATTTCGTCTACAGCGAGAGCAAAAAAGTTTAAGAGGGTGAGAGAGAAAGAGAGTAAATGAAAGACGCTCAACAAGTGAGCACCTATGTGTGAGTGTGCAAATGAGTGTTTTTCTCAAATGATATGGAATACATGGGCTCATTGATCTTTTATTTTTTTAACTTTTGAGTTTATTCGGCGCGAAGCAGATGTTTTTTCTTGTCTTCTGATGAGTATTTCGCTGGTGAATCATGTTGTTTTTATTTACATATTTTTTTTTGTTTGCCGCAAATTTGTAATTTGCCTAATCTTTGGAAAAGACATTCTTAGGTTTTGTTTTTTAATCAATCGAGTGAATAGTTTTTTTATGGTAAATATTAATTTCTTTTTAAATAAAAATAATTAACGAATAAAGGCAATAGAGTTAAAAATATCTATCTTATTTTGTTATTTAATCCCACAATCAATATAGTACTTAGTTTTTTACAAAAGAAGAAAATACATAGCACATTGTTTATCTTTTAGCAAGTAACGAAAATATGATAGACCATTTGCTCATTTATATGATTAGCATTTGCTAATTTGTGCAGACAAGCTACTCGTATGAAGAAATAGTATGAAAGATCCAATATCATTTTGAAGGATTCATTTTGTACAATTTGTACGTGTGACTTTGCGCAGTTTTATTATTTTATTATGCGCAGATAAAAGGAATTTTCTGTTTATGAAAGGGTAGAGAATGCGTTTGTTGTTTTGTTTACTTTTAACTATAGCTTTGCTAAATATAATTTTCCCTGAACAGATTTAGTAATTGTCTCATTTCATCGGACCACTCCGATACAAAAATCATCTTTTCCTTCAATTACTTTCTTTTTCCTTGATTGAACTGAATTTAGACACTATAAATCCTTAACTCATGTCTATCAATCGTGTAAATTCAAGGCCGTAGGATTACTGGGTCGTGTGGCTCTCATACAATTATTTCGGTCTCAATGTGGAAATGCAGTAAACATAAGTCAAGTCAATAATGAAATATTTTTATATGCTAAAACACAGGAGCGTAGGCTAACGCGTTTTCTAGGGGTGCGTGAGAGTATGTAATTTCTGCATGCCCTCTATTTTCTTGTTATAAAAACAGTTAACGTTCAAAAAAAAAAAAAAAAAAAAATTATTTGATAATTTCTCCTTAACACTCCACAATTTTGAGATTTTAGAAATTTTCAATTCAAAATGGAGTTTGAAAATACACTTTTTTTGTACAGTAGTTTCGGGTTAATGTGAACACTCTCGATTTTGAACATATACAATACGTTAATTGACTTTGTACTTTAAACTGTGAACAAAAGTTTAAACCTCTTTCTGTTTATTCCAATTCAAAACTAAGTAAATGTCCTTACTGCATATAATAAAAGAAATTAAAATCTAATGTTGAGTAAAAACAACTGGTTTTAATTACATAGTTCATATTGTACTAATTCATTCATTCATTTGCTTCTAATTTCGCACTTTGTTCGCCATAAAGTCGGGTAGATCTCGTTTTCGGCCATGCCGAATATTTTACCTTTCTATCAATCATCAATCAAATGTCAACTTGGCCACATCCACTTTCAACGCATGGCAGTTTCACTTGGTCTCTTTCTATTTCTCCCTATGTCTCCTTTTTCTTTTTACTCACACAGATACAATGATTATAAAATGGGTGGATTGTTGAGATAAAAAGGACTAGAAATACAGTTGAACTTCGATTATCCTGACATACATCAAATGGCTATATTTAGTAACTAAAATGATGAGATCCACTTAGAGATGTAGATCATTTCGTTCTGAGTTTGTTTAGACATTACATTTCCTTTCCATTCTCTTTAATAGTAGATCGATGACCCAGTAATTAAAATCTTCTCCCCTTGGCTATTTCCATTGGGTAGAATGTGTTGGAAAAGTAATACAAAAAACCAACGCCCGTGCCTTAAAGCAGGTCCTTTCTTTCAACTGCGGCCTACGTTGTCCGGCGTTAATTTATCACTTAACCTTCGCCAATGTAAGTACTGAAACAACAACGACATCAACGATTTCGGCCAAGTTTATAATTTCAACGCATTTAATTCAAATTGGGTGAATGACTGTGAAAAGGAACAGGGGGTGGAAGATATTTAAAATAACGTAGCTGGTGAGAAAATGGATGCCAAGCACAAAAGCAAATCCAAGCATTGGCACTGAAGTTTCTCAAATGGCAAATTCTACTTCTCAACTTCTCTTCTTCACATTATCTGCCTTTGTCTCAGATTCTGTCCGTCAGGACATCAGTGCTAGACAAAAAACGGACGTTACCGCTTGAAGAAAGGACATAATGAAATACAAAATGGACCAACCGCTCCCAGGCCACCTTCCAACCAACATTCATTCTCCCCTTCCATATCATTCCTTTGCTTATTGTTATTTGTTTGTCTGTTTGTCCGTCTATCAGTCAGTCAGTCTGTCTCTCTGTTTTATCTTCCATGGTATTCTGGTGCTGGGCTGAGCTGTGATGCTTGGCTTCAGCTCTTTGCAAAATGAAAATGTAAAAGGAATATTCATGAGGAGATTAGAATTATTTTTCGTGCTGTCATTTTCATTTTCGCTCGCTCGCTTCTATTCCTTTTTGCCTTCGCTTGTTGGATTCAATCTCACTGAATCGTCGTCGTCCTTGGTGCGTTGGTCTTTTTTATGTTTTGTAACGCGAGAAATTATGATTTTTCTGCCAAAAGGGATTAAATTCACGCTCGTTTGTCCTGTTTATGACGAGCTGTGCGCAAGTAATCGCCTCCCATCTTCTTCGTCGTCATCATCTTCATCATCATCATCATCATCATCATGCTCCTTTTGCCATTTACTGGCATAAGTTTTGTTAAAACAAACGCACAGAAACAAACAAAACAAAAGCACACAGACACTGACATGAATCATGCTGCCATTTTGTTGTTGCTGTGTGTGAGTTTTGCATTTAAATAATTTTCCTTTTCTGTTGTTGTTGCTGTTTGTGAAATTATGAAAATGCGTAAAGGGATTTAATAAATAACTGTAACTGCTTCACATTCCCCACACTCCCCTTACTTTCTTTCACACACACTCTCTCTCTCTCTCTCTTTCTCTCACTAACTGCTCTCCGCCATCTTCTTCATACTGTTACCGTAATTCATTTTTTCGGTTGTTCTTTTTTGGTAATGCTCCTTTTTCTGTTTGTGTGCTTTTTCGTCTCTTTTGTTGCTTTGTTCAGTCTCTTCGCTCGTTCGTTTGTATGGAATTATGTTTTATCCTGAATTATGGATTTTGTTTTGTTGTTTTCTGTCAAATTCATATTTTGCGCTTTTCACCCTGTAAGATGTCGATCTTCCCTCTCCTCTCCACCCCCACCCTTTTCATAAACCCACGAAAGGCCTTACACGAACTGGATGCAATAACTAACCAAAACTTAACCTCACTTGCCTCCATTTGCCGACATCCCAACACAATCGACTCATTTACATGCTTCGAATTTCACTTTGCTATATAGGAACTTCTGCCTTCCACTCAGCTTTAAATACTCCTTCAGTTTGTCTTGCCTTCTGTTTTACTTCCTATTTAGTCCTGTTCAACCTACCTACTTACTTCCTTCAGTTGTTCTTTTGTTGCCGCTTTAAATTTTTGTAACCATTAATGAGAATTTGTTTTTATTGGCTGTGTTGCCACTGCTATTGTTAGACGATGGAGGCGAGGACACTAGCATTGGTCTGATCTGGGACTCTTTGTTGTATTGTAAATTTGTTTCAGAAAACTTTTTTCAAATAATTTCTACTTAAGTGTTTAGAATTATTATTGTTTCTTCTTATTATTTTTTGTTTTTGAATTAGAAATTATGAAGAATGGATCATTCCGAATGTTACAATGTTGTTGGCAGTTTGCTTATATCTTAGTTATGAAATTAATTATGAAGGCAACTCATAAATATGTTGGAGAGAATTGAAGTGTATCTCATTAAAATGGTAAAAAATAATTGAAAATTTATTTTTAATTTTGTAGCAAACTTATCATGGTGCTTTGGAGAAAAGTAAAGAAATTTCATTGAATAATTTAAACAGAAGGCACACAAATATTAATAGAACATTACCTTGTGTATAATTTTTTCATATCTTGAATTTAGATCTGCAAATCTTTTATCGAACCAATATCCTCATATGTTTTATTGATAGAAATATTAATTTTGGTATGAATAAAATGTGCATTATTTTGCAAAAACAATATTATAAATAAACCTTTAAATAATGACATACTGGTCTTGTACTTGGTCCCACTTTTTGGTTAATAGTTGGCTTGACGTTTGTGGAGTATAAAACACAAAGGTTACGATTTTGGTTTCATCACAAATTTTGCTTTATTTGATACTGCCATTCTTCCGATTAAGTATGAGAAATGATGTCATTCAAATATTGGCCGCGCGGCTGCCTCGGCATTCCTGAAACACAAATTTGCATGAGCGAGTATTCTGTTTCAAGTAAACAGATATTTGGTGATTGTCGGCATCAATGTCATCTTTCATTCCGCATCAGAGAAAAAAATAAATTTAAAAAAAAAAAAAGACCGTATTAAAATAAGTTTTAAGTATTTCAAAGCGCTGCTCCACAAAAAAAAAATTCTTATTGTATAAGAAAAAAAAATATCTTTTTAGGGTTTTTATGGTGTTGGAAACAGAGTTCCTGAAGAAGTGGTTCTAATTTGTCTCATTATTGTACAAATTTAAAAAAAAGTCATGTGATTATCTGGTATGGAACCGCCTGCCTTTAGCAGAATCCAAGGCCTTTATGGAAGATTAAATTCTAAAAGGTATTTCAGACCTTGCACTGAAAGCTAAGAAAGAAAAAACAAAGCTTTCAATAAAATTTCCTTCCGACATCTAATGTTGTAGACTCAGGTATTCGCCACACTTTTTTTTTTTAGATCTTTGAATAAAATATTTTTCAGAACTAAGCTAGATGACAGACACTAAGGTGGCAGCAGAGACTAGATGGACGAACGATAATGGTGCTCTATAGCTAAAAAGCTGTAACCCTCCTATCAGTCGAAAAAGACATCCGAACTCCTACACTTTAACAAGAAAAGGATTCGGATGATGACAGGAGTTTTAACGGGCATTGTTCAATTGGGCAAATAGCTCAGAGGTTGCACGTTCCTCACCAGGACTACTGTCGTAGCTGCGAAAACGAGGAAGAAGAAGAAAGCATTCAGCACCTCCTGTGTGACTGTCCTGCACTACTCAGAAGGCGATACTGTTTTCTTGGAAGACCCTATTTTGAGGACTTGGGTAGTGTGGCAAGAGTCCCACTGGGGGATATGGCTGGTTTTGTTGATTCTTCTGGTTGATTTCACCAGCCAGCACGACCATAAATATCTCCCGATTTTCCTTTCCCATTCCCGTTCCATCATCTCCTTCTCCTCCTTTTTCCTCTAACAGCCATCACAATCGGCCGTAAGGCTTCTGGGTGATCTCGCGTATTGTCGCTGGCGGCACCTAACCTAAGCTGGATGACAGAAGATCTTTTAGATCGAAAATGTATTACCTTATCTAAACCAATTTAATTTACAAACAAAAAACACTTTTCCTTTTGCTTTTTTCTTGTTTACGAAACTTTTTTTATAGCAAAAGCTTTTAGGACCTTTAGGTCATGAGTTCTCTTCCATGTTTCTTAAGGCTTGACGTATTCTATTCTATTTCAAAACAAAGAATTACCAATATAAACTAAAGATAAATAGTCTTTTAGATTTTTATACAAAATTCTAAAGCACAAAATGAAATCGATTAGATTAGACATTTCATTTCAATTGTCAACTACAAAAATAAAAGGATATACAAATGACCTGTGAAAACTAACCCAAATCATTATGGTGTTCACTAAATAAATACGGATTAAGTTTTTGATTGAAAGTCCTTTGAGAATAAATACCTCCGATGTAATGAAATATATATGCAAGTTAAGGAATCCCAAAAATGTTATTTCTGCGCAATAGCAGAAAAAATGTCATTATATACGTACCTATTTTATATAACATAAAACAAAAACAACAACGATGACTTGTATATAAAACAATCTCGTTATGTCGACATTATCCTGAAGAATTCTGGTTCGTTCTCGTCACTTGCAGAGCCATAAATCACTCACTTCGGTTGGCATTTCCTTCCACTTTGCAAACGAGTTCTTGTTGTTGTTATTGTTGATTTTTTTTTTTTTTGTTGGTGCGCAGCTTGGCACGGCGCGTGTTCTGGCCCTCGGTATCCTCTTTATGTGTCTGTCTGACTGTGTGTAGTAGGTCCTTTTTATCGCGTCCTCTCTCTTCACTCTCTTCTCTTTCCCTCGGTTTTGTTCTCTGAGCTACTCATTCATTCGTCGTCGTTTGTCGTCCGTTTGCTTTTGTTTTATTTTATTCTTGCTTTTTGTTTAGGGATTTTTTGAGTATCACCCCGGAGTGACATTTCAGGGTGACAGACAAGACGTGTCCTTCGTCCTTTTTAGAGAAAAGGAAAAATTTGCAGAATTACAACAATAAGAAGGGGAAAATTGTGGCAAGTTTATCGTTTCAATGTTGATACAGCGAACGTAAAATTGCGTAACACGTTAGAACAATGTGACATGCTGTTCGCCGCGACCAACAAGGATAATAGGATGTGCTAAGTAAATTTGTATGTATGTACATATAGAAGTAACAACAAAAAACGACAGCAAATCTCAAGCAAAGGACAACAGACATGTAATAGCCACTTTCTTGTAAACGATGACTTCAAGAACTTTCGCTCTTTAGTCAATAGTGTGCCGGAGCTCTCCACTACCAAGACAGAGGGCAAAGCAAGCAACTTACATTTTTTTGAACTAATCCAGTTTCGTTTGCCAAGCCAAAGACTTAAGGCATAAATCATTTGCATACAAAATGAGTCGAAACAAGGAAGGAGAGAAGCCCAAAATGGCGCCAAAACCAAACAAATCCTTTCAATTTTTCGCATTCAATTTTATTAATTAAAACAATTTTTTTACATTTCTTCTTTGTGATTTTTTTTTTTTTTATTGTTGGTTCCTGTTTTTGGAGGCACTCATTTGACAGTTGAGGGCAATTAATAGCAACAAGGACAAATGATTTTCTTTGTTAAACATTTTTGTTGGCTGGTTGGTGTCCTTCTTTCATTCACTTTTCTTCTTTCATTCAGTCATTCATCCATTCTATTTACCCATTAAATAAAAGCTTTATCCTTGCGCGAAATAAAATATCACAAACACTGCCTCAGCCATAAATAATGAGAATTTATGCAGAGACCACACTCATGCCCTTCGTCCTTTCAGTACTTTTAAATGCTCCGCGTACTCTCCCACTCTATTACTTATGTGTATGTTTTTAATTGTTGTAATGCGCTGAAGTCAGTTTTCTAGTAAAATTACCATTCAATCATTATGCATTGTAATTGCCCCAACTCTTGAACTTAACTGAACCAAATTGAACTCAGTCTGCTTACTCCAGGCTACCCTCATTCATCGATTGTTTTGTTTTTTTTTTTTTTCGCTTAATATCCTTTTTGTGTTTAATTTTTCCATGATAAAGAACTGCGGAAAATTGGTTAATATTTGATGTTGATCATTTGTTTGCTTAAATGAATATGAATGAGTACTTTGGGTATGTACATAGTAAAAATAGTTAATAAAAATTACAATACAAAAGTAGAAGACGAAATCTTAATTTCACCTTGATGATGTTATTAAGATTAATAACATTATGGTTCTTACACATACGAACCATCTAATGATTTAAAGGCTAAAATTAAGTACCCAAGAAATCTCTAGGAACACGTAACGCATACGAATGATATGCAAACACTGTCTTAGGCCCAAATTGTAAAAGTTTCAAAACTATGAAAGGCATATTGAACTGGTTACAGCTTAAAATCATGGGTATGGCAGGTGGTAAGAAAGCTTGGAACATCTCAGATTCTTCCGTCACTTAGACGCTCTAAGGTTTTTTATTTCTAGCAATATAATTAAGCAAGGAGTGAATTTAATCCTTAGATTTCCAACTATGCTCATACACTCGTTAAAATGAATCAAGTTATCGCTAAGATCCTCAGATCTATTCGATGCCTTAGATATCATATATAATGTAACCTAACATACAATACTAATATTAAAACTTATTAAGATAATGTCAAAGTTTTATCTAAACAATTTTAAGATTTCTATGACCTTTAAGGGTCATTTACAGAGACAGATAAATTTCAATGGGTACTCATAAAAAAGAGAAACAAAAAAGGCAAAGAATATCTCCAGTTAGCTATAATATTACATCGCCCTGTATTTCTTTAATAACCACATGGTTCTTTATATACACAGTATAATACTTAAATTTCAAATAATTTAAAACGAAGAATATTTCATCTTGAAGTTTTCCAATTGAGCTTTTCTTTTCATATTTACGCCTTTTAATGATTATCAGTCATTGTCTGTAGCGAAAAATTTAATGAAAAATTTTCTCAACGACGAAAGCTAAACAAAGGAAAAAAAGGACTAAAATGAAACTGAAATTGCGTAGCAATGAAATAGGAACGCAAACTCAAATAAATAAGGATAATAACATAAAAAGTGATGGTAAAAAGGAGCAGGAGCAGGAAGTCTGTGGGTGGATTTACAGCAGAGCAAGTGAAGTGTTGGAAAAGGCAATTAAAAAATATTTAAACTGCCAAGTAGCAAATGGAAAGAGTCAGTTGAGCAACGACCCATAATGCCACGAAGAAAAGGACTTCAGTCTGTCAGACAAACCGAGAGACAGAAATACAGACAAACAGACTGACTGACTGGCTGAATGACGTCTTAGATACATACAGAGACAGTAAAATAAAACGTTTAATGATGACACAGAGAGCGGGAACGGTCTCTGATATTTATGCAGACATTTTGCTTTGGTAGTTTTTCTTTTTTATTTTCTTCTGCTTTGCTTTCTTTGAAAAGCGAAAAATCTGTGATTGTATACGTCAGTTAGTATTTGAGTACGTTTGTACGTGTGTGAGATGAGAGTATTTGAGTGAGTGTGATTGTACGTGCGCATAACGGTAAATAGCAGCACGAATCAGACCCCAGTAATGCCAACCTAATCGAATCGAACCAAAAATCCATCCACCCCCAACCCCAACCAACAATGACCGTTTCATTTTAGGGATCGAACGTCCTTTCCTTCTTTCGTCCGTTCGTTTGTTTGTAGGTAAGGTCCTTCAGTTCAGTTGGGGATGATTGCCATTGCAGAAACATGTCAGAATTGATTGATTGAATTGCCACTTTATGAAATTTGTGAGTCTTCCGAGATGTGCGTCGACGTTTTCGCGCGCAATGGATGAGGCATTTGCCTTATGTTGGGCGGTGGTGGTTGGTGCGCATAGAAGGGAAACTAAGCTTTTCTGAGTTTTTTTTTTTTTTTTTTTGTTTTTTCGTTTTTGAGATTGTCCTTTTATGCGTGCGTAAATATCTTGGATTTTTGTTTGTTGGGGTATGAGGAATGGTGGGTGGTGTTCCTTCGTTTGGCTCTGTTTTTGTGCCAAGGATACCATTTGCCGCATAAAATACATAAAATTATGTTCAGAGCTGAGGCCATTAAAATTGATAGATTTATGACAAAAGACGACAACAACGCCGAAGAGTCGAACGGAACGAGCAAAGAATAGAATGGTTAAGGGTGGTTATCCTTCGTTTAGTATTTAACGATTAAAAAGAAAATTCCTAAAATTTGATTATCTCAACAATTGCAGAATTGAACTTTTTCACCTTTACATTACTTCTTCACTAAAAAAACAGGGTTAAGAATCAATCAAATTGAAATTTCTCTACAAAGTAAGTCACAACCTTTACAATCTAGAGCAGAGTTTAAGAAACTCTAATCTGAAGATTCATATGTATATGAATATAAAGTATTCTTCTTTGTCTTGATGGGCTTTTTGTCTCTGCCCCAATTTATTGATAGCACATACATACATATTTGTGCAAATGATGACAACTGAAATTCTGCAAATCTAATAATGAATGATAGTAATTACATACAGTGAGTGTTGAGCCCCAAGGGGAACTTTTCAAAAAGAACGTATGGAAAATACCACTGCCACTTGTAACTGTATCTGTGTATCTAAATGTATTATACTTATTTAAATATACGAGTATACTCGTTCCTGAGTGTTTGTCTAATCTAATGATTTATACAAAATTTAGGTCGCCATATAGTCGCATTAATTACGCCTCATAATGAGTGATTTATGCGCGCTCAGTGAGCACGACTCCTCCAGACTCGACAGGCAACGAACGGTTAAGTTCAGAGCTCAACTTAACTCAAACCCAGTATATATAATATCTACGCTGATTCTCGTCCAAAAGCACTTTCATTTACTTTGCTATGCCTGTCGCTTGTGTTTCGTTTCATTCATATCCTTCTCTGATAAGAAGGATGCTGTAGCTACCGCCGCCGCCTGAGGACACAAAATCACATTAGCACAAATGCCATAATTATGCTTTTTATGATGCGAACCGAATCCGCAAACAGACAAACAAACTTAACGCAAACCAACCTGGTTGGCATGCACATTCACTCATAGATATGTACATACATATGTACATATGTACGCTCAGTCAAGAGAATTCGTTACTTGGGATTTTTTATTGTGTTAATGTGACATTTCGCTTCATCCTCACCTCACATACATAATCATCTTTTACTATCTTAAGTAACGCTCCGTTTCCCATTCATCTACCCTGCCTTTGACTCAATATTTTTTTTACGGATTTTTAATTCCTTTTTTATGTACACAACATAAATATTTATCGTTTTTTCATGCATCTGACTCTCATCTGATTTATGACATTTTATTAAAATGCGACAATTGACACTTCTATCTGACTCACTTACACTCTCCTTCTGCCTCTTTTTCACTCCATCTCTGCTTCAACTGAAGTTAAAATAATGGCGATGGCAACACAACATCGGTGGTGGTGATCCTGACATGATTTATATCTGATTGACAGCTGTGGCAGTACCATAAAATGCAGTCTTTTTACCGCCATGATGATTCTGCAATATTCTGAGTTAAGAAAGCATATCTTACACCCCAATGTTTGCACCTATGTACAGTAAAATCTCAATTTACGGATATTTCCCCCAGGTGAACATCTCTTATGGCTGAACAAATTTCTTAGTCCCAAGTAAAGTTTTAAAACAAAATACATTACAGTGGACGGACATGTGCGGTGACCGGACAATTTCATTAAAACCGTTGGATTACCCCTACGGGAGATATAACTGTATATATTGAAAGCAATTTGATAAATACCTGTTAACACTAATGTAAAAAGTGAGAAGCAAAACGCTTGAATGGTAGTTTTCTTGATACAATTTCATTCTATATCATTTAAGACTCTGACAGCATTCTGTTCTTCAATTGTCCAACAAGTTGAATTATCTCATCTCCATCTTACTAAAGTGTTTACTAAAGATCATGTTCTGATGTTACACAATTTGTACCTGACTTTAGATTTAGCAATGAAATCAATTCGCACGATCTTTTATCTTATGATATAAAAGTGCTCATGTTCCTTGTCCTCCTTCTTGTCCTTCTTGAAAGACTGCATTTGAAGCTTTCTTCTCTAAAAAATGCATCATACACATTTATATAACAGATAGTGTGTCTGAATTTCTTCTGTGTGGTGAAGATCATTTTATGTGCTCGTAATGTGGGAGTTGGTGATAAATCCACTTTAAGTGCCAACTTAATGATGCACTCAACTTGATGAGAATCTCATATTGTGCTTTAAAGCATGTTCAGCGCGTGGGTTATGTCTTCTGTCTGTATGTCTGTCCAGAAGAAAGATCGCTGAAGTTGATCATAAATTTAACAATTTGTTTGATTGCCATGAGTTATACTTTTTATGATTGTTTGTTTGTTTTGTGTTGCTGTTTAATCTTCAGGAAGGAAGAATGTCAAATTTGCTACCCATACAACTTTTCAAAGCTAAATTTAATCTAAATTGGTAAAAGACATAAATTTTTATTAAAAATATTTTTGTTTTCATAATTTTTGTCGTGGTTTTAATTTAGTATAAAATCCCTTTTCTGCAATATTTGATAGACATCTATGGATTTAAGTCGATACTTGGTTTTATAGTTTTTTTTTTTTTTTGTAGTTTTTATATTATTGTATTTCTATCTCTTTTAATCAACTCAACTCATTAGAGATTAAAATGCAATGAGAAATTTCCTAATTCTTCTTCTCCTTTATCAAAAAACAAAAAACTTTGCAGCCGATAAGCCTATTTAACCTCAGATACTTTTTATTTTATGGTATTGTATATACAATCTTAACCCAGGTCAATTCATTTTATGAGCATTTACCAAACAACTGTCATTCGAGTCACTCACCTTGGCTATGGCTTCAGTATATTTCTTCAATCCTGACTCGTTTTTATGATTCTTGTTTAAGGTTCATTAAATTGAATATTTTACGACTTTTTTATTATTTTGACATTAATGCTAATGACAACCGCCTAAGATAAATAAACAAAATCCATGTCCTTCTGTTGCACTACACCTGAAGACAGACAATGGTACCTTTGATTCATCCTGAAACGAATTATGCAACAATTGTGAGTATGACCTTTGATCGAAAGCGCAGCACTCTGAGTATGATGGATTTAACACCTTTGGGATGTTTACAAATGTGCATCATGATGCGTACTGAGAATGTGTACGAGCAGCCATTATTGACGCCTTCTGACGTCTCCTGTCAAATGTCAAAGTTGTGTCAAAAGTGCAATAAAACAACTTGACGTTGGAAGTCATAGAAATGCATTACATAAAGTTTTATTGTTTTCGTTGTTCTTTAATTACCGTAAAATGTTTCTCCCTCAAACGGAACATTAACATTAAATTTAACGATTATTTGTTAAACATTTAACATACAATAAACATAAAATGACCCGCTGGCGTTTATGTTTGCTAAATGGAATCTTTTTATTTTCAAAACTGATTTTTATGTGGAAATGATTATTATTTTGTTTTTAATTTTTAAGTATTTGTTGTCTATTTCTTCTTTTATAGTTTCTATTGTCATAATAAAACAATTTTTGAACTATAAATCACTATAAATCTTAGGCATGATTGGATTATCATATTCTAAATATACAATTTCCGATTAAGTCATTGTATTCGATGTAAGCATACATAAGTATTCATCTATCGGTATATTTCTCTTTATATCGTAGGAGCATTTCAAATCACCAGAATATGCATATAAGAAATAATTTTATGTGTCTTAATTTTCCTATTGTTTAGTTAAAATTATTGTAATAATTGTTAGTTTTGTGAAACGTGGATCTCATTCACTTTACGTGGGAGCGGATGCATATGGATATATGTTTAAAATGTTTATTTTATATGCTTTCATCATTACTTATTTCTTAGAATTGGTGATATATTTATATGGGCGAAATCTCTATCAGGGCCATAAATATTCATAGTGATAGTCTATCGAATACCATCAGAAATATTTATTTAACCATCTTATAAAGAAAAAAAAAAAAAAACTAAAGGGGGAACCATCTGAATCATACAATTTTTATATTGTAAATAAAATCAATAAAAGCAAATAAAGAAAAATAAAAGTAGTAAAATTATGAACAAAATTAACTACAAATCGTTAACAATAATTCAGCGGCAACTCTCTGCTCAAGTGGTTGGTTGATCGTGGTTGAAATGCAGATACAATATACTTGTAAAGACTGTTGTAGCTGAGAACTGAGTAGCTTAAAATGGATTTTTGGTTCGATTAAAGGCGAGATGCATTTTATGTGCATATTTCACGCCAACCTACGACGGATTCATAAAGTATCTCGCACTTTTCGTTTTTCTGATTTCTTCGGCGTCACACAAGCCTCACTCTCAAATCCACTGCAGATCGCAGCAGGTTCGCAATGCAACAATTTGGCGGCAACTTATGACAACATCAAGCAAAACTGGCTGCGTACATACCCTGCACAAGCAGCATTCACCACCATTCAGTAGATGATGATGTTGATCACAACGACGGTGATAACCAACAGAAAATACTATAGCAACTATAGATACTACGATGAAGAAGTTAGTTTTCAAGGCGCGAGAATTTATGCCACTCTTTGCAGATGCCGAGCAGGCGTGAGTGGATCTGGTGGAGCGACGACGGCGACACATTTAAATTATGAATATTACCAAATGGGTCAATTTGAAATAAATAAGCGTCAGACGATTGAACGGAACGATTGGTCGCTCTTTTGCTCGTAATCATCGGCAATCGACGCAATAGAGTTGTCCCTGTCACAATTTCTCATTGAACTGTCTGTTGGTCTGTGTCCATGTCTCTCTGTCGGAGATATTGCCCACTGCCGACGTTATAAGTATTACAAGTTTGTTGCTTGTTGTATGCAATACACAGCTACATACGCATAGCTGAGGACATGTATCCTCTTTGCATCCGCATCCGCGTCTTCATCACAGATAAATGTATTTGTAGTGCTCAATGCTTTTGGGCGTGTATCGCTCATGGATCTGGTAATCTATGCACAATTAGCGGCATACATCAGATTTAGTATTCTGATTGCATTTTGTATTTTGATATTGAATCATAAATTTGATATAAGAACTTCTTATAATTACCCCATCATTCTTCCAACTAAAATTGTGGATGTGTTTGTCAGTTTATACTCGTAAAATGGAAATGCAGAAGGAATAAATAAAATTTATACATTTTTAGAATTGAATTTACAGTTTATCCGAATCATCGTATTTTAAAAACTAATTCAATAAGCATTCAATCTAACTTTGAGCTTCTGGGGATAGTGACGCAAAGCATAAGGTGCATATGTTACGGCTTCTTTATAATTGTGAAAAGATATAAGACGCTCTAGCCAAGAGCCCACGCAGAACATTTGTCTGAACCAGGCGAATCGGACTACTAGGAGGGATACCTCCCATATAAACCACCCATTTAAATTCAGGTTCTTATTAAAAAAAAACTTTTTTGTTTTTTCACGATTGAATGGATATTTAGACACTATAAGTTTTTAATATTTGTTGGAATCAGTCAAATTGCACCTTCCATACAAACCCAATCTGGGATGAGTGCAAGTCTGACTAGCACTTGACTGACTTTTTATTTTATTTGTTATTATTATGTTAATTTGTCAATACATAATATTGAAAACTGTAGTCGTTCGAATTCGAAGGGCAAATCATTGGAATGCGCGTGATCAGGACGTGTTCTTCTTTATATTTGCCGTTAATTATCGTTGCTTCGATCACATTCGGCATCAGGTTTTTTACGGAAAGTCTGGTTCCGTTGCATAACTTTGGCGTGTTCAGATTCCGAAGGATCATTATGGGCGCCTTCCTGATGCCTGATTAATTTTTCACTATGCACACTCATCAGCACAATCATAGTGCACACTGAACCGAAGCTAAAACCGGAACAAACATTCGTTAGAAAATACTTAAATTGCACTAATACACTTGAGCATACTCAGTTAATAATAAATGAGAGGAAATAATACAATAATCAAAACAACATAAAAATCAAAAGGCAGCAAAGCATTAACAACATAATGATCATCATATGCAGAAACGAAGGATAAAACAGGACAATACTGTTTTGTGCGTGCTCCGTTATTAAAAACGGATAGGAAAAAATACAATAACAACAACCATCATTGCAGTGGTTTTTTTTTTAAACTTAATAACAAAAAACAGTATATTTTACTTTAAAAAAATGAAAAAATAAGCATGCAATTTGTTGCATTAAGATTCATTTGTTCCTTAAAAAAAAAAATTATTAAAATCGGTTCGGTATATTTTGCGCCAAATGAAAAATATTAAAAAATAACACAATAACTATCTATATCTGAATAACAGCGACTGCTACCGGATCAAAATGTAGCAAAGAACCTGACTGGTAACTCAATGAGTAGAACAAAAAACAAAAATCATCAAAATTGGTCTAGCCGTCCTCGTTTATTTTATTATAAATATTTTTTATACTCCATGGAAGTGAATAGTATTATAAGTTTGTCATGAAGTAACAGGCAGAAGGAGACGAAAAAAACCACATAAAGTGTATATATTCTTGATCAGCTCGATTAAACGAATTGATTAAGCCATGTCCGTCGGTTCGTCGGTCCATCTGTATGTAAACAAACTAGTCCCTCAGTTTATGAGCTCGAGAGCTGAAATTTTGCACAAAACTTTCGTTACCATACGCAGTACATTTGGTGAATCAGCTGAATCGGACCAGCTGAAACCACCCATTTGAGTTCATAATCTATCGAACTGAAACTTGGACACTATTAGTTTCCACGACAGGCGCGGGGCATCCCATACAAACCACTCATTTAAATTCATGTTATTATTATAATAGAAAATTTTTTATTGTTTTTTGTCCTATCGAACTGAAACTTGGACACTATCAGTTTCCAAAATAGGCGCATTACATTTGTTGGAACCAGCCAAATCGGACCACTAAAGAGGGTACCTCCCATACAAATCCCGTGAAGAGTATTTAATCTACGGCATAGTCGAAGATAACGTTCTTTCGGTTTTTTTTTTTTTTTTTTTTTCATTTTCTGAATGTTGTAATTTTATTAATATTAATTAAATTAATATGTTAAGATTTATTTATTTAATTGAATTAATTTTGCAGGTTTCTCTTAAAAGCTTTATAACGACTAAATAACCTCCTATAGCCTCAATTGACGGTATTATGAAAGCAACACCAATCATTACGTTGGCGATTTCGTCACATAATAGTGTCATCGTTTACTCCTAAGAGTCTGTGGACCGCAGTAGAAGATCGATAGCCTTTGCACAATTTGCACTACATTACCATAACCGATTATGAGTGAGCAAGAGTTCGAAGAGATTGTTTTAGCAATGGTTCTATTGTATGAAGTGACAAATAGAAGGATATGCTTATTGCATGAGAACACAATGATTTTGTTTTGTCTGAAATTCTTGCAAAATCAACCACTGTGCAGCGGCACAAGAGTGTGAAATTTATTGAATATGTAGATGGCGACAACTTAATACGCCAATATGTCCTCAGATGTTGCACTCAAGACGACGTATGTCGTAAATTCTTGTCATTGCGCAATTAGAAGGCAATTATGTGTATGAAAACAACACAACAACATCTGCCTTATGAGAAACGCCCAAGGAACGAACGCATCAAGGAAGTTGTCTTAAATCCGCATACTCTTCTTCTACTTATCCAGTTACTTGCTACTACTTACATAAGACGAACCTGAAGACGAAGACATAATAAGCAATTAACATGAATCACAACTTTACATATTCCATTGAAAATCGCACAAGCGACTAATTACCCAAATAAAAATTGTTATATGCGGTATGGAAAAGGAGTGCGGAGTAGGGTTTGTGCGAACATTTAAAACTCTTCACCTTAGCCCTTCTATTGTAGTTTTGGAGTGTTTGAGTACATTGTTGTCTAATGTGGTGGGATGAGATGGTTAGGTATATTGTTGTCAACGCATAAATAACTGCATGTGTTACAAACGCGTTAATTGTTAAACAAACGCGCGTTCATCTCCTCCAACTACAATACAACAGAGCTAGCCTGGCCTCCAGCACCAAGCAACCAATGTCAGAGAAACAAAATGCTTGTATGTCGTGGACGATCCTTTTAAAATAAAGGCGACGTCGGCGTGCTTCAGTGTAGACATCATCAACGCGTGACTCCAAATGCTTGACATCCGTTTTTTGTTTTACTCTATCTAAGTTTGTTTGGATATGGGTCTGTGGATGAGTGAAATTGTTATGTTTTTCGTATTTAACCTCAGACATGGGCCTCGTTTGTATAAATTCCAACAGCAGCAACTGCCACCAATGCAATTGTTTTACTAGATATTATTAACGAGAGCAAGAACAATAACATTGTCAGCAAGGACAATGTAAAGCTAAATGTGGATTTGGATGAGCGCAATGCATAAGGAGGGGAGTCAATGAGTTTCAGAAAGTCGTTCATCGCAAACACATATGGCGGAAATGACACTTGTACATTAAACAACGACACCATCGCGCATCACTTACTTCAATAAAAACAACAACAAACAACTACATCTATTGTAGAAACATCAGCCAACATGGATCTCAATAACATCGCGTTCTGAATTCTAACTGGATTACGGCGGCAGACACAATAAACTTCGTTTCTGACAGCCATACAACATCAACAACAAAAGAACAAAGTTTATACCACAATAACAACACAATTGCTTAGAAAAAATGTGAACATTACACTAAATCAGTTGACGGGAGAAGTACACTGCATGTGGCTGGTAAATAAGGATGATTTCAGGCCGTAGGCAAAGCTTAAGGTTGGGATATAATGAAGCCATGAAAATTGCATATATACCGGCGTAATTAACGCAGAAATTATCTGAAGAGTTGTATTATTATGTCCTATGGACAATTGATTAATGGGGTTTGAAGACTGTGGGCATAGGTGTGTTTTCTTATAGACAACTTGAACAAATGTCCAGAAGGAGGCCTTCAACACAAATTATAGGATGCATGGAATCTACAAGGAAATGGGTTATGATTTACTATTTGAACATTTTAAAACAATGACAGCCGATTTTTATACGCTTCACGCAGTGTCTAGTATTACAAGTTTGTCATGAAGTTTGTAACAGGAAGAAGGAGACATCAGAGACCCCATAAAATTAATGTTCTTATTAGAAAAATTTTTTTGTTTTTTGTCCTATCAAACTGAAACTTGGAACTTTAAAGTTGTCCTGAATAAGCACAGTACATTTGTCGGAACCAGCCAAATCGGACTACTAGAAGGAATACCTGCCATACAAACCACCCATTTAAATTCAGGTTCTTAATAGAAAAACTTTTTTGTTTTTTGTCATATTGAGCTAAAATTTAAATACTGCAAGTTTTTGATCAATGTCCAGTAAATGCGTAATTTTCACCCTAGAGTTACTGGATCGTATAGCACCCAGACAAACCCAAACCCAAATTTAGGTTTTTTTTTTCGAATCTGAATTTTGAACAGTCTGATTTCAAGACTCTAGGATTACTAGATCGTAGAACTCCCACACAACGGTCAAAACGGTCGGCCATCTTGCATCTAGCAGGCTGCCAAAGACCAATATATCTAGGAAATCTCTAGAATACTGTCAAAAACACTGTCATATGTGCAATTTCCTGCCATATGGTTTTGCGATTTTACAACACTTCCCACCTGTGTGAGACAGATCTCTTACATTTTCTTTGTTGTTTCTATCACCTCCATTACATACTGCTCCAATGGGATAAATATAAAGAAAGAGTGAAAGCCACCGAATTGATTAAGATTCTTTAAGTGTGGTTACCGAAATAAAATAAGGACTGAAATGATCATCAAATCTGTCGAATTACGATGAGCAAGTTAATGTTATTGTAATCGTATATTGTGCATTATTTTAGATTTTATATATAGGTAAGTAGAATCAGAAGCACAGACAAAACTGATTGCTTTGACATTTGCAAAAAAAGTGCCACGTTTATTTGTACCTCCATATAACTACATGCTAATAATTTTTTTCCGGAGCATTACGTCCTCGCGTGTTATGTCCAACATAACAAGAGTTGATGGGGCTTTTTGCGTTTAACCATTTTTTTCGAACCATTTGAGTCTATAAGGCTTCTTGACGCGTTCGTTCCACTTAAGCTTGTTAGCAGTATTAGGTGCTGTAACAGTGGAAGATATCGTATTTACAATAGTTGCACGAGAAATTTATATGTGTTGATTTTCTTTCGTTGAATTCAATGCGTCGTGTTGATGTCCAGTCAAAGAATTCATTTAAAACTAATTGAAGTTATGCATTTGATTTGATTCTTTTTTCTATATTCGTCCACTTCAACAGAGCTGAGATTTTAAGGCTTGTAAGCTATGCATACTTTCTGAATGCGTTTGACTTCTCTATATTCTTACTACATTTATTTATACCAAAGAATTTGAAAACCGTAGACTGGGTAATGTAAATTATGATACCTTGTTGCTTTAGACAATTTTTTTTTTTTACTTTTTTGCCATCATTACAGTAAAATCTTTTTTGGAGGCCTAAAAGTTTAAGTTTCTTTTGAGCATCATAATATTGAATAATAATATTGGTTTTGTATAAATTAAATTAAATTTTAACTATTCTGTTCTGTTCTACTAGATAAAAATGCTCGAAAGTGACGATTTGGATGATGCTCATCTCTGTATCAAATGCAACTTGACGATCATCGGTCTTGAGAAATACATTAAACATCGAAAAGAAAGTTGTACACGCAATGAGAGTAGAAAGATCAATGAATCACATCAATCATTGTCCACGGTTGCAGAAGTTACAAGAAGCCCGACTACCATCGAGGATTTGCCTCCGCCAACAGCAACAGGCAGCAATAGTAGTTTACACCATAATTATGAGACTTTCTCATTTACAGAACAAGAAGCGCCTTCCAGTTATGTAAATAAAGCTGAACATGGTGGCAAGACAAGCAAAAATTTAAGTGACGCCTATGACTTGACCTACGAATTGGGTGCTGATGTATTTTTCTCGTCACTGAAGTTGCAGAGTGTGCAATCAATAAGTGGCAAGACAGGTGGTGGTTCCTTGCCGCGACAAAAGCTGGCTGGCATTGAACAAGGTGATGAGCCCTGGATGCACCATCAACAACAACATGCCAGCGGTACAGAGACACTTATGAAGGCGGTACGTGAAATAAGTGAATCGAAGAAACACTTTGACGGAGACTACAAGGGTATGAAATTATCACAATTCGTCACAGACAACACATTTAGCGAAGAGGATGATTTGGATGATGAAGTTGAATTTGATGATGATGTTGATGATGAGGACTATGATCCCCGAGTAGATGCCCTTGCTATGGGCATTAAGTGGAAGCTATCCCCAATACGTCAATCACCGCCAACCGTGCCGGCATCGCACACCGGTGGCAAGTGGAAACCTGAACACAGACCCACTCTACCGGGCGCACATATGGCACGACTTTCACCAAATTGGGACGATCATGCCGATGAATTGGAAACTCCAGAAGTTTGTGAAAAGACCGAACATCCACCTGCTGAACATACCAAGGGCAAATGGGTGCCAGGTAGTAAATTGCAACGACTTGAGTACCGTGAGAATGTCGATCTTACGTTAATGAAAGCAGCAAGAACGAATAAACAAATTTTCTGGTGTAACATCTGTTGTCGCAAGTTAAAGAGTAAAGTGATCTATGAGCAACATCTACGTACGAGATATCATTTAAAGCGTGCCGAAGCAGAACAACAACTTGAGAAGGCCGTCCTGAATCATCAAGAAACAAAGGCTAAAGTAAGCGTCGTTGAAAATCTTCAAGATTTCTCCATTGTATCCAAACCATTAGAGGAAGCATCCAAAAATGCTTCTGCATCGCTAAAGAAAAATAAACGTCGTGCTAACCTCTTCAAATGTGAACTCTGCAAACACAGCATGCAGCGTCATCTGATTGGCAAGCACTTAATTTCCCATTATCATTACCGACGCATGCAAGCTTACCCAGGTCTACAACCGGGAACTCTGCGTACAATTCTTGAAAACATCCATCAGATCGTATTGCAAGCGCCATATCAATGCCGCTTTTGTCGTTTCTATGCCAATACGGAAGAAGCATTTTTACTGCATTGGCGTTCGTCGACACATCAGGCCCAGGTTCATCTAGAAGATCAGTTTTGGTGCAGCTATTGCCAATACGAAAGTGCCGATAATGACACGATGTACAGTCACCTATTAAGTGCCGATCACAAGGATGTTATTTGGGCCGTAAATCGCTCGGTACCGATTTCGATTGGCAAACGTTCGAACATCAAGTGTTCCGAGTGTTGTCAAGTTTTTCGATACAACATAGAGTTGCGTAGACATTTTACCCAAACTCACACGAACACGTTACTAACAGGTACTGCTTCAGATAACTACCAGTCTCGGTTTACATGTTCTTATTGTGGCGAGTCACAACGCTCTAAAATTGCACTACAACGTCATGAGAAATACAAACACAGCGTTGCCAAATATCATTGTGGAGTCTGTAACTTGGAGTTTAATACAGCGCTGAAAGCTCTACGCCATCGCAAATTAGCAGCT
This sequence comes from Amiota minor, assembly GCA_037043295.1. Lineage (NCBI taxonomy): Eukaryota > Metazoa > Arthropoda > Insecta > Diptera > Drosophilidae > Amiota > Amiota minor. The sequence continues at coordinate 26,451 of JBAMAW010001656.1, forward strand.
CACAAGCAATTGGCTAGAAAAAGACGCAGGAAGACTATAAAAAGAAATACCGTTGATGGAGCTGAAATAAAAGAAAAGAAAAAAGTCGTTGATGTAAACCCAAAGCCACATTTAAACGAATGTAAAACTGATCATTCTGATTTAAAGTTAGACCAGCCGAAAACATCACAGTATTCTATTGCGCATGAGTGCATGATATGTAATAAAACCTTCCTTACGGCTCAGGCTCTAGGTCGCCACACACGGAACTGTCAGTTGGCACCATCGACATCGACAGACAAAAAGATTACAAATGCATGGCATTGTAATCAATGCAACTTCAGTGCATCTTATGAATCTGATTTGATCTATCATGGCTTACTTCACACCCTTGGTAGACAGATAGGACGTAAGGAACAAGTGAAGTGTCCACTTTGCACCAAATCATTTTACAAGAATTCATTGCGTTGTCATCTGCGTCTTCATACAAATGAAAAGATATTTGTGTGTGATGAATGTCCCTTGAAATTCGCAAGAAGTAGTAATCTGAAAAATCATATAAAGACAGTGCACATGAAGGCGAAGCCCAAGACTATTAAAGAGAAGAATAATATGACATCTAAGGCAGAAGAAAATAAACTCAAATTAGAAAGATTTTTATGTGAAATTTGTCAAAAAGAACTGGCGAGCAAGTGAGTACAAAATTCATTTAATTGTTTACACACTTTGTATACCTATATACGAGTAAATCTACTTACTATTTTGAGGAATATACCATTTTGTAACGTTTTTTAAGATCTTATAATTGAATTTCATTTCATAGGGATGTGATGTAGTCATAACAAAGTCTATACAACTTGCATCCAATCTATTCGGTATTCTTATTGAAAGTGACGTCTAGTTAATTTAACATCTGGCTGAGCATATCAGTGTCTGTTTCTCAAGTGAAGTAACGGGCTGAATTTTAACAAACCTGCTACTTGCGCTTAAAAGATAACAGTTAAGTGCAATCAGAACAGCAACAGTGCATATTAAAATTTTTATTGCTGCATCGATTGCTTAGAACCTTTGAAGTTGCTTTTGTCAACTGTTCTATGATCGCTTTGTTGCTGTTACTCTCAATTGTATGATTACAGTCCTGCTTCCTACATTGAAAGCAATGAAATTCTTTAGTGACAGAACTATAAGCGTAGCCAATACTCACTTAAAGCTTTTCACAGCTTTTTGACTTCCACTGAGCCGAAATATCTGCTTAACGAGAAGTCCAACAGAGGTACAATTTTCCGAAGCATTGAGTTCACCTAGCAGGCATAAGTATAGATGTCAGTGTGACATACGTTTGGTAGACTCAGGTCCACGAAATTGTTTATCAGCCAAATGTTGATAGTCGGCTGTAGTGTGCGCTATGATTGAAGTGCCGAATTGCAGCTGAGTGAGCGGCAGCGCACTTGCTAGTGGATGCTGAGCTCAGTTGCCAACCTTGATTTCATCCTACAAATGTCAAGTGAACTGAATGCGTGTATCACTTGCAGTTCTTCTAAGTTGAGTTGAGCATCTCGAGTTTTGTCTGCTGTTTAACCAAATCTGTAATCATTCTGTGAGCGCACCAAGAGTTGCAAAAAATTCAGCGAAAGTTACGAATTGCCGATGAATGTCGATAGCTTTGTTTTGTGAAAGCCTTTTTGAATTAGTTGCAACAGAGTGTCACGCTTATTAGTGGATTCTTGCTCTATTAAAATTGATTGAAAATTAGAAAATTCTAACTGTTTGATTTTCTTTGTTGGCAATGTAAACCATATCACAACGGTGTACCGAACATTTTAAGGAAGAGACTGTTTTGTGTCATCTTTCGAGTCGAGATAACTTGCGTTCGATCTTGTCGGCGTACTTATTGCAAGTGTGTCAATGCTTAGAATTGGCTAAGTTTGACTACAACCCTGATTACAACACATTACAGCATTGTTTAAAAATCATTTATTAGAAGTAAGGTCAAGAGTTTTACATTTCTTTATTATTACCGCTGTTTTAATGTTGAAAGTCGTCGAACCTTCATGATATTGTAAAAGAATGATGTGCACCAAGACGTGATAAAAATCAAACTCTGTTGCCAATATGGTAATCTTAATTTTTGGGCAAAAGTGCATCCAATGCATAGTGGGAAAGGTTTAATAAAGATGATGTAGTGAGTTATACCTTTTATTTTTGTTTCCTCTGAGACCATAATTTGAAAGCAATTCTTGCTCTTGCAAACAATTAGAATAAACTGCAAACAAAGCAAATAATTTTACTTGTTGCTTAATATGTTTTTTTATTATTTGTATTATGTACTTGAAATGAAAAGAAATGAGAAATGGTTTTTGCTTTGAGAACTCGCTAATTACAAATTGTTGCAAAGCATCTAAAACCTAAAATGCCCGAGGTGGTTTTCCTGTTGCTCTCCTTAAAATCTACCATGCTCCTACTTAAATATGCAATATAAAGGAACCACCAAATGTCATGCAAATTATGGTTTTGTCCAGACACCCACGCTCACACACATAAACATAGATAGTTTTGCCAATGCAAAATGGTGAGAAAATAACAAAATATTCTCAATTGAAACATACAATATTAGAAAGAAAAATAATATGTATTGTACATAAATAAACACAAAGCACGCGACTGTAAATGAAATCCAATGTGAATTTTGCATTAATTAAAAATTCCAACCCAAAATCGTAAAAAATATGCAACAAGAAATTAAAATGAGTTGCCAAAAAAGGAAAGAATTGAAAATAAAGAGAGAATAACTCATTAAGAGCAGGACATTCTTGCTAAATTACAGAAACCCACATAAGATACAGGACTTTCGCATATGTACTTACAATAGTATCTGAATGCAAAGAAACATTCATGTGTGAGTGTTTGTGGGGTAGCCTGTATGCACTTCACATGTGGCAATTTGCTGGACGTCGCCACAAAGTATGCAATGCATTCTCTCACAAATCTTGCCCGCGGCCCATTTGGCGTAGAACTGCAATTTCAAAACCAAACCAAACTGACTTTATTGTTTCTGCATTTCGGACAATCAAAAAAATGTATACAAAACAAATTTGCCGTTGGCATTTAAGTTTTATTTAGATGATTTTTGTTTTAAGATAAGTACATAATCAAAATGATTTACATAAAAAAATTTTTGTTCTTTCAAACCGTGTTCGATCCGAAAATTGTAACAGAATAAAGAAAATCTTATAATTCAAGTTAATTACTTCACAGACAATATATTGTGAAACAAGTCATTAAATATGAGAAATCTTTTATATGGGAAACTTAATCAAATATCGAACTATAAACTCTAAAAAAGATAGTACAATAAAAAGTATCCATATATCCAAGTTTCAAGTAAAAATAACCTGCTTGTTTATATTTGAAGACATTTTTTAATTTTCTAATGAAAACCAGAATATTAATGGTTTGTTGTATGGGAGGTACCCTCCTTAGCAATTCGATCAAACTGAAATTTCGACAATATAAGTTTGTGATATATAGCCATCAACCATCCAAATTTCAAGATAGTAAGATTACTGGATCCTATACTTGCCATACAAACCAAAATGTTTCTTGTATGGGGACCCCATTAAGTTTTCAAAAATATTTTAGTTTTAGTATTTGTTGCTGATGCCCGGATTGAACTACACTTTCTGTGAAAATCGACTCTCTAGCTATTGCGGTTTATGAGGTATAACTCGAGGACGGACGGACAACGAAGTCTCTGCATTAGGGTTCCTTTTGGAACCCTTTGGGTCCGAAACCACCAAATTGTGTCCGATAACTTCAACAAGAATCGTAGGTATCCATTTTCAATATCAAATTATACAAGTCACACGCGGCATGTTACTAATGCTGATGATGGTGATAATGATGATGATGATGATGAGTCCAATAAGTATGAGTAACGTACAACTGAGTATACCATATAGTGAAGGTTGTAAAGAATGAAGAAAATTTTCCACTTTTCAAGTGATTATTTGAAAAATTTATTTAAATGCTCATTTGAAGTTATTGACGTGCACGCTTGATGTAGATACTTTACTTTTCCGACTAACGAGACCAAGTGGCTATTCGAGAACACAGTTTATATATTCCACTTAATTATGGACCAACGCATATATGTTTCTCCATTTTGATGAATATATGATAAAATTGGTATTCCCGTTGACATTTTTTTTTTTTTTTTTTTTTTTTGAGGTTAGGAACACCGGCTGCACAAAAGGCGTCATAGCTTAATGCAGCCACACTCCAATAATAAACCACTGATGCATTGGAATTGTCATTACAATTCCATAGATGATTCCGCCGTAGCGCTATTCTTAGAAAAGCTCCCCTCACAACAACAACAACAACAACACAAAATAACAAAATAAATAGGCAGCCAAGGCAATATGTCTAATTAATTTTACATTAATGCTTTATTTATTATTATATTTGAATTTACTTTGCGCAAAAATGAAAGTAGCCTTTATAGAGGCGCTTAGACTCCGCCAGTCTGTAACTGGTAAACCTCTATGATATCACCCTCCTCCATCTCCAAAGAAGTCGGTGTGTCACTCTCGTTTATTGGTTGTCCATCAAAGCGAAAGCGAACGACTGCCATGGACACACCAGCGCGGTTACAATATGCGTTCATCAACTTACGTAGTGGCGTATGTTTCTTTATCTTGAAATGGACGACTGCATTGTCCTGTCCCAATACCCTTAGGCCCAAGTGTTCCGTGTCGGTTCCTTTTTCCTCGTCAGACATCGTTTCGTTCGCTTACCTCAAATGAGTCTTCTTTGCTGTTGTAAAAATTTTTAGTGGCGCCGGTTGCCGCGTAAACGATTTTTTTTTTCCGAAAACTGTAAGAAAAAATGGCAATTGTATTTTTTATCTACTTTAATCAAGTCGAAATAACAAATAATTTTACTTTTTGTTAGAGTTAAGGATGATTTTCGCCGCGTCTTTTTCTATGTTCTCTTTTGTCCCGCTGTTTCCGCACTCGCACGCCAAAAAGAAATGAAAAGTGGCGTGATGCAAACTAGAGTTGTCAAGTGGTAAAATTGGCGTTATGGTGTTACCAGACCGAGGAAATATTCTCACCGGATATTTCGATTAACAATCTAACATTTATGTAAATTATTTAAAAATGTTTTGTTTTCATAAAAAACTGCAAAAATTGGTAAAATCATAATTTGACTCTTTCGATTTATTTTATTTAATAATTTCTTAAGCCAACAAAACCAATTCACTCGCTTCAACAATAAGACTGATTCACTCACACATTGTCCAATATAGCACAGCGTAAAGGGTGTAAGCAGTACGACATGATATGCACCAGCTGAGATTACAAAATGCAAATTTTAAACGGACAAAATATTTTGTTTTCAAATTTGAAATTTGAAAAAATATTTCCAATGTATATTAATAAATATTCAAATAAAAAAAAATATACATACTCGTATATCTACCAAAACAGCATAGTTGAACTTAATAACCCCACAAGTAGAACATTGCCAAAATAATTTAATATACATAAATATTTATAAAACAAATAAAAATACGTACATATATCTCACCAAATTGAAATCCTACAATTAGAATCCGTACTAGATTACATCTGTAAACAGTTTTCTGTTCTGTTAATTATAATTTATAAATTCCTGTGAATACTAATAACCACAAAATTTAACTAACAGAGAAAAAAATAAAAATTATAATGTAACTATAAAGATTTGCAAGGAATAAATCAAGCGAGATTATTTCAAAAACAGAGATTGGCGATTTAAAAAGATTAGAAGGAGAAGAGGAGTAAGTTAAGTAGTCATATCTTAAAGAGTTATTAGGGCAGGAGCTAGAAGTTCTATCTATTTGAGCAATGTCCTACTTCTAGATCATGCAGTAATCCAGTAAAGTCGCGGTCGATAATCTCGGTAATCAATTTCATTGGTCCTTACCAGATTGGTGTTTGTATGGAGAGTACTCCCCCCAGTAGTCCGATTTGACTTATTCCAACAATTGTACCGCGCTTACATCAGAAACTTATAGCGCCTAAATTTCAGTTCAATAGTCCAAAAAACAAAAAACTTTTTCGAATAAGAACCTGAATTTTAATGGGGTTTCTATGGGGGGTACCCCTCCTAGGTGGCCGATTTGATTGATTCCAACAGATGTACTGCGCCTATATCAGAAACTTATAGTTTCTAAATTTCAGTTCGATAGAACAAAAAAGAAAAAAAATTTTCTAATGAAAACCAGAATATTAATGGTTTGTTGTATGGGAGGTACCCTCCTTAGCAATTCGATCAAACTGAAATTTCGACAATATAAGTTTGTGATATATAGCCATCAACCATCCAAATTTCAAGATAGTAAGATTACTGGATCCTATACTTGCCATACAAACCAAAATATTTCTTGTATGGGGACCGCTTTAAGTTTTCAAAAATATTTTAGTTTTAGTATTTGTTGCTGATGCCCGGATTGAACTACACTTTCTGTGAAAATCGACTCTCTAGCTATTGCGGTTTATGAGGTATAACTCGAGGACGGACGGACAACGAAGTCTCTGCATTAGGGTTCCTTTTGGAACCCTTTGGGTCCGAAACCACCAAATTGTGTCCGATAACTTCAACAAGAATCGTAGGTATCCATTTTCAATATCAAATTATACAAGTCACACGCGGCATGTTACTAATGCTGATGATGGTGATAATGATGATGATGATGATGAGTCCAATAAGTATGAGTAACGTACAACTGAGTATACCATATAGTGAAGGTTGTAAAGAATGAAGAAAATTTTCCACTTTTCAAGTGATTATTTGAAAAATTTATTTAAATGCTCATTTGAAGTTATTGTCGTGCACGCTTGATGTAGATACTTTACTTTTACGACTAACGAGACCAAGTGGCTATTCGAGAACACAGTCACACAGACACCGATTCGCAAGGCAAACCTGCAGCGCCCATAGTTTTGCCTGCAATGGCCAATGTCTGGGATCAGAAACAGAATCAACAGAATCAGAGACGGCGATGATTACAGTGTGTTGAAACTGAAACTAGTAAAATTGAAGCTGACGCCATTGCCTCAACTTCATACTACTGGTGATTCTTCCTCGCGCTTGTTGATGTCGTCAGTCATGTCAATTCAGTTCAGTTCAGCGCAGCATACTTCCGGACTACTGTTAGTATTACTATATAGAGCTCAACTCGACAGTTCGAGTCCTGTGCAGATTCTTGCAGAGCAATGGACTGAGTGAGTAGATGCATTCATCGTCGACGTCGTCATCTCATCGTCGTCGTTGTTGAGTCAAGCAATTCACTTTTATTGAAATGGCGCGCTATGTTGACTGCTTTTCTTCGTTCGCTACTCTTAACACTCAACTCAACTCTACTTAGCTTGGTCTTGGCTTGGCTTGGCTTGGCTTGGCTTTCCAATTCGTCCTAGTCGCTCGTTGTCGTCATGGTAGAAATTTCCAACTCTCCATACCGCCGTCTGGATTTTGTTTGGTTTTTAGTTTTGTGTTTTTGTTATTTTCTTCTTGAAGTTTTTTGGTTTATTTTATTTCGTATTTTAAGTCATTTCTATGCTGCATCATTCGTTGTCCGGGAGTTGATTCTGTTGATGGCACAAAGTGCAGTGCAATTCATTTTAATGGCTGCCATCGTCTCCAGTTCTGCTAACTTCAGCATACACACAACTTAGATCAGCTATCCGAGTACTTCTCCTCTTGCTTCGTACCTCTATCAATCTATCCTCCATTATTACTCACTCTCTGGATGAGCAATTTTTCTTACTTTCCCGTTTTACCGACACTGACTGCCGTCACTTGAGACTCAATTTAACAAAACTTGATTTCGAATTTTCAATGATGCTGATTCCAACTCTACGCTTCGCTCTTGTATTAAATTGAAGATGGCTCTGATGAAGTCGAGTATCGGGAGTTGTTCTAGGTTCGTATGAATGTGGCCAGCTATAACAAGTTACCTTCTGCATACTGCATTGAAATATCGAAATAGTTCATTCATTCATTTTTATGGATCTATGAAATTGAGTTGGACATTGTTGTGGATTGTTTGTGAAACACTTTTTCTTCTTCATCCACTTCGAGTATTGATGGGTAACTTGAAGACAGTTGGCGGCAATCCTCTAAAGTTTATATATATTTAGCCAACCCTATGCAAATTACCATAAATATTAAGTTAATGTTTATGAATGAATATTGTTGTTATTCATTTAAGGTTTTAATAAACCAATATCATAAGTATATGATTTTCTAAAAATTAAAAAGTTGATGTGAGACATGTTAACTTTCCCTCAAGTTTCATCCATGATGAAACACTTTGAATGCATCGACGCGTTTCTCTAGAATAACTCAGGATTAAATTAAACTTTGTCAGGCTTAATTATGATGTTCTTAAACCTTTGCTATATGAGAACAAACATGAGAAAAACTTCACGAAACGAAACGTTTTTATGTTAATAAGATGGCAAAATAGAAGTTACTCGTTAGTATCTATGGGGCAGAGACAGAGTTCTTTAATGGTAATATGCACTGAAATAATTATTGTTGTCATTGTGTTGTGCAACCAAAGTTTGTGCCACCATGAGATAAGACGATGATGCTAAAGACATCGAAAATAGAAGGTGTCAAGTATTTACTTCCCTAATTACAAACGAAATAAATGTCGCGTCACGCAGTCAACGCTCTAAAATGAAAGCTACTCAAACCCTAACCCTACTCCTTAGTAATTCTGAATGCAATACAAAGAGCAAAAGCTGAAGCCACGATGGTGGAATGGATGTTTTAAAATCCAGCTAATGTCATACACACATGAACCAATTATACAAAAGTTCGAGTTCCTTGTGTTGTTCTTCGGTTGAAGCTTAACAAGAAATGGCACCATCACCGCCGCCATCACCAAATGTGGAAGACACTGTCACTTCCTGTCTTTGGTAACTTCCGCCAAAACTCTGGCTTAGCGACAGGAACTCAATTTTGGATAAAGAAGAAAAGGTGGTTGATGGAAACTAAGTTGAGTTGCCTTAAGTAAAAAAAAACCAAGACACAACACATGCACACCGATCACATGAAGGAATAACAAATAGACAAGACAAGAAAGACGCTGTCATAAATATTTATGTGAATTTTGGGAACAACAATGCCACCGATGGCAACTAGAAACATCCAACATGGCGCATTCAAAGCAACAAAAACCGAAAACACAAAACAAAAACAAAATGTCAGCTAAAGTACACATGCGATTGTCTATGATATTTTTCCTTTGCTGCAAGTTGACAATGCGCATCATTGAAGCCAGCTAAACATCTTTCCCCTTTCACGTCCCCTCCTGCAGCTGTTCCTAGCACCTTTATTTTCAAGACGTTACGCTTCCGTTGTCGTTGCTCTTCCACTTTTTAATGGATGACGTGCAAAAGTTGTCAACGATAGCAACAAAAACAACAATGAAAACTCTTCTTGTTGTTTGTTTGTTTGTCAGCCAGTCGGTTGGTTGGCTGGTCGGTCGGTCTGTCAGTCGTTGCTGATGACATGAGCAACACCTATTCCAAGTTTCACGCCCAACTTGGGAGCAAGAGGCGTTGTCTTTGAAGTTATTCGCCCTTCTACGTGTGTGAATTCTTCCCAAAGACATTAACAGCATCGTTCTCCGTTTTTATCGGCATCTTCAATAGAACAAAGGCAAAAGTTTGTGAAACATTTCGTCAAGTGCATTTTAACTCAAAGATGAAACCAGACTAGAAACGCCAACGCGAGTTCTTCGCTTTTTCTATGATTAATAATGAATACTCGTATACTTGATCTAACGTTCTTCTGTACATAAAGATCAACTAATTTCTTGAAATTACAAAAGTTTTCATTATTTCTCATATAAATGCAGCAATATTTTGGACTAATGATTGTATAATTTTTTACCCTGTAGCCAAAGGTAAAGAAATATACTTGTACTTGTAGTATTCTTCATCAGAGCAAAGTGACAAACCGATCAAGCCTATGATCTATTGGTTTTCCAATGATGCCTCCCAGGCCAACACACAAATTTGCAAAACAAATACAATACAATATATTCATTTATTTTGTTCAAAAGTTTTATTGCATCTTGACTAGTAATTTATTTAATCTTTGATCCTTTGAATTATTGATACATTAATGAAAATAAAAATAGACTATAGTAATAAGATTCGAGGTTTTTAAGTCTCTAATATTATATTGTATTGATTAAATTGCAAGATAAAACATGCATGATGCTGGAAAGTATTCTAACTTTAAATACTTATTATGTATGTATGTACGTATTCCTTGTCGTTTTTGTTATTGATGTTTTGCTTTTGCTGCTTAATGTTATTCTATGTAAAAAGTTGCATCTACGATTCGCTTTTCTTTCTATAATGTTGTCATTATACGACAAAGCAGGAAGTAGAAAAAGAAGAACTAACAACAATAGCTCCAGCGGACCTTGTCTTCACTTCACTTCTCTCTTGCTGCAAAATACGAGTATGTAATCCTTTCTTTGTACCAACTAAAAGTAACTTTTATTCTCCTTTACCTATTCTACCATTCAACTTTCAGGTTTTTTTCTTAATCTTTGCTATGTAATTTCTTTTTACTCTCTTCTTCCATGTTCAACTATACAAAATGACATTTCACATATCAAGAAAAAACAACAAAAAGATGAACTCGAAAGTATGGTGATGTTTTACATTGGCTTACTAGCATCGCTGTCATCCTTGTCATCCGAGATTCGTTTACTTGGAACCAAATCATTAGAAATGCATGACAATGTTGCCGTTACGCCATTTTGTTTTCGTTCCTTTTCGTTGCATTTTAACCTCACCCCCACATTTCCCACAATTTCATCACCAACAGGAATTTAGATTAAAGATTGAAACTTTTCCGTTAATGTGGCGCATTATTAAGAAGGATCTTTAGATGTTTTAACTTCTTATCCTTCTTTTCTATGCTTGCCAGCGTATAAATTCCGGAAATTACTGCTTGGAATATTTATAAGTCGATGACAACAATAACAACAAGAAAACAACACATGATTCAGGGATAAGCAAAATTAATAGGAAAGCACTTGCTTTAGGACTCATAAGGAAACAGAAAATGAATTCATTCGAGAACCAGATTATATGAAATGAAAATACAATATTAACAGATTACCCTAAATGAATGAATGAAATGTTCGGATGAATTACATATGCAAGCGAGTTTATTTATTATAATATTGTATTTCACTTCTAAAATGTTCCAAGTTTATACAAAAAGTTTAGATATCTTTATATCCTGTTATTTTATTTTAACATAAGTTGTAATTTAATCAAGTTATTGGTTTGTCTGACTTTATCAAAACTGTTTCGTATACTTACCAATTAAAGGCCTAATACTATCTTTCTTATTATTGAGGACAAAGCCTGACTCTTTTGGGCAAAATAATTTGTGTTTCTGCATGATTGGAATGGAGTTGATGTTCACATGCAAGACACATGAATTACTATTTTATGGAATTTAAGTTCTGGCAAAAACTTTACTGATATGTTGCTGCTTCATCCCACATATAATTTGGTTCATTCTTTAGCCCATTCGCCTGCCACCAAAATTGTACTGGAATGGTATTTTTTATTCTTCAATTTCTTAAGTAATGTTTATTAAAAATTGTAAACTTAAAACTAATTTAAGGCCAAATTTGATTGTCCTACATTGACTTCATGGATATGTATTTATTTATGTCCTTCTTTCAATTATTTATTTAAACTTAATTAGCCAAAAAAAAGAGCACAAAGAAAACCAATATTTCTTTGACTAAATCGCTTGTGACATTTCAAATGTACTGACTGGACCAAATGAATTTCCCAATTGTCCTTTGGTTCTTCCAATCAAACTCACTCGTCCGTATCCCGGATTCTTGGGTTGCAGTCGTCGCTGTTGCGATTAATTAGCATTCGTAATTGATGTCCACAAAACTTTTGCCAACGACACAAAACTTCACATTTTCATTTCCATACTGTAGAACTGTCCGATTTTTCCCATTTTGAGACAACAGAAACAACAAATTTACCGATTTGGTCTTGGACTTGAACATGAGCTCCAACGTGTGAATGTCGAATGAAATTCTGCTTTCAGTGCACCAAAGAATTAAAGCATTTCGTTTGTCCATCTGTTTCTCTAACGAAGTACTCCTAGTAACTGACCTGACTGGGTCTGGGTACTGACTGCCTCTACAAACTTCATACATATGTGTGTGTGTGTGTGTGTGTGTGTGTGTATTTGCTTTCTGGCCGGTAAACATGTTCCATGATTGAGACGTGACTTTGGTGCGAATTACTTTTGCTTTGATTTAATGTAATTAAAAAATTTCAAAATAAAATCTAAAATATTTACATAAAATAAAATAAAATGTGACATGACTCGATCCAACATTGTTTTGGCGTCCTTTTTCTTGAGAAAAATTTAACTGTGGGACACTTCCATATTGTTTTTTAATTCGTCTCAATTTTAATTTATGCGTTTTTAAAACATTTTCTCAATTTAAAAGTTTAGACCTTCTTCTCATTTAAATCATTATTTCAGGTACTACGCTCAAGTTGCATCTCATGAATCACGCTCAGGAGCTACGTCGATTTCCTTGCACATATGAGGGTTGTAGATACGCCGCCAGTACAGAATACATCCTAAGAATCCATTTAACGTCGCATTTGGAGAAAAGTTTTAAATGCAATCACGGATATTGTTCTTATGTTGGAAAAAGCGAAATGCATTTAAGAAGGTGAGTTCATTTTATGTGTCTAGAGAATAAGTTCCAAAAGAAGGTTCTATCACTGACTACCTTACTGCGTGACAAAGCAAACGGTTGTTAACCTTTTGCAAACAACAATAATTTCATATATTTTTATTGCAACAATTGTCATTGCGAATTGATCCGCAAATCTGACTCTCCGAATTCGGTTTCTGGGCATATGGCTGGCTTACGGAATGAAGGATCTGCAAATTTAAGTTCGTTTACGATTGTTCTCACAGAAATAATGGAATTGATCGAATGGGCTTAGATTGAATTAGAATTGAGAATGGCGGGAACAAGTACACCCCTTCTCTGCGGCCACGAATGTGCCTATTCTGACAACCCTATTATTACAGATTCTCCGAGATTCTAGTATTCATCAGGAATTTCAAGATTTTTTTAGGAGGTAAACATCCATTTCATTTAATTCCATACACTGAGGAGTTTTTGCGGCAGATCCCCTAACAGTGGCGCCAGACCGTCTCCTGATTCTTCATTTCAGGGTTCTTGCGGTTACTGAGCTCCGCGGAAGTATTTTCATGACTGTAATGCTTTGTAAAGACACCTGATACATATTTCCGTGTTAGTCCCAGTAATTCTTGTTTTCTTTTAATATCTTTGCTACCTTAGCTTTATGCCTCTAGAGGTGCGATTTATCGTCTTCATCAATGATATCTATAATCATTTTCTACGGGTGCTAAATCGTCTATGAGTTGAATATGTTGACATACGTTAGTAAGACAGCTTACGTGTAGATGCTGGAATGTCACAGACAGTTTATTCCTGTCGATACCCGGCAACGTGTTGCTACGCCGTCTCCAGTGGGTGACCACCAGAATTTTTGCTGTTGTTAACGGTCGAGAAACTTGGAGTGCTGATGTATGTCCCTCATCGAGTAGTATTGATGCGATTCCCATGACGGAACGAAAATCGAAACGGTTGACTCTAAAACCCGCATTATCAGCTACACTGCTTTCTGATCTGTACGGCTGAAGGCATTTTTTTTTATACTGTTCCCGTATGTACAAGCATAACCACTTCGTCCAACTGGCGCAAAACCGATTGAAATACTCGTTTCGAGTTTATCGCTTTCAGGCATGAATCACTCGACGCTTCATAATGATAGTATCGTTCTCCCAGTTGGCGTGAATATCAAGATTGACACTAACATACTTTTATTTGTAGGCGTTCAAAGATCTTCAGATTTTCCAAACCACGCGCCGCACTATGAAGCCGCAGTTTCCAATTTGAAGTTATCGGTTTCAATGCAAACCAAGAAGCCGGTGAGGACTGGCTCGTTGGCCCAAGAGGCTGAGCATCGGGTTCGATCCCCGCGTCTAGGCCAGACTAACTTTCTCCTTTCCTTCTTGAAACTTTCCCCCTGAGCTGTCGGCCACTGCTCATATTATACGTTACAGTTCTAGTATCTAAATAAATAAATAGAAGTTCGGCGAGTCTCATTGGGCCGCAGGTTGGACAACCCTGGTTTCGGAGATAGAATTATCTGCCGTAGTCCTTTTTGATTGCCTTAACGCCACCTAATTTGCTCTGAACCTTCAACTCCCCGCTTTGGGATCTAAGAATGTTCTAGATGTTATTTATACATCTGATTAGATTTGTTAATAATGATCTCTGAGTTACATAATTCCCGTATTATTAAAAATTAAATGATAAGAATCCTTCATGTTATGTAGACAACAGTAACAATATCGATGACATTTGATTTGTAAGTCAATGACATAACGATCGAAGTAATCAATGTTTATCAGATGGAACTCCATGGAAGAACGTAAATATTTGAAATACAATTAAATGAGCAGACACAAAAAATGTCCACCATCTTGTTGTTTGTACAATGCACGAATTGACGATGAAGTCAGCGACTTCGAAATGAAACACAAAGAATTCATTCAATGAAATAACGGATTAACGGACAAGAAAAACGAAAAAGAGAAGAAGTTAAACGATAACGAACCATGATCTTCGATAGCAGGTGCTCTGCAGTACATGTCGATTGTCGTTTGACTGTCCAAAGTCTACTTGACGACCGAAACAAAATCATCGTAACTTATTGATATGCAACACATTGAATTCTTGTAATATTTCGCATTTGGTCTCAGTTCAGTTCTATGCTATTCTACTCTGTTAACTTCGCTGACTTTCAACTCGGACGCATTATGATCATTCGTTTCACGCTTGGAAAAACTCATTTCATTGCCATCTGCCAGAATCACTGCTCCAACTGTCCGCCCTGATGCCAATGCCGATGATGGGGACAACATTTGTGCAATGATTGTCCTTGTAGGACCACAAAGCTTCTTAGCGGAGACAGTGTGATGGTTCAAGGGAGAAGGGAGGCAATGAGAAATATTGCGGTGGCGGTTATTGAAGCCAATTTAACCTTGAAATATGCTTATGTGCAGACAAAGTTGCAACCAGATCCACATTCTAGAGTAGAGTTGCAGCAGTTGGATCAGTAGCAATTGTAATGCAAGCAAATAAGTTGATCTTTTCAGATTTGAATTCTTACTGCAATATCGACCGAGAATACAATGCGATATGTATATTCGAGTCTCACTCACTTCAAATGTAAGAAGGCAGCAACTTCTCTTATTGACAGACTCGATCTCTCTCTCCCAAGCACAAACTTACTACCACTATCATGACTTATTTGCTGTCTCCTAAGTCTGGGGTTCTTAGATATATATATATTTTTTTTTTTTGTGGATTCTCAACTTAACTCTAGGAATTTTACATTGTTCTTAAAACTTTATTTCTAGCTCAATAATTTCCTCATAGGTTAGGGATAGCGAACCCATGTTGATCTACTTACCTGCCCCATTTTCACAACAAAACTTTTATTAAGGGCAAAAAACTTGTGTCGATCGAATTTATTTATTATCTTATTTGTTTCGTTTTTTTGTTTTTTCTCATTTCTCACTTCCATTGGAATTATATTCTTCATAATGTTATTGTAATACTAATGATAATCATTGGTAAATGGCAAGGTTGGGGTCCAGTTAAGAACCACTGCCATAGAACCCATTACAATAATCTCTTTTTCTCTCCCTCTCTCTTTTAACTCACGTTGAAGATCTTCAATTAGCAGCTACATAAGGAAAGACGGAATTTTCCAGGTTGCAATTCGATTCAATTCTACCGAAACGAATTCATGTTTTAGCAACATAGCATAAAGGCGGCGGCAACTCACTGCATCTATGAAACCTAAACGCAACCACACGACCGACGACTACCATTGATTCTTGTTAAAAGTGGAGGAGGGACGACTGTTGATTGAGGGAGAACGCATTTAACGCACGCTTTCAATGAACGCACCAATTTTGTAGCAGCTAATTAAGCTTGACTTGCTGTTCACTAACCAAGATTTGGGATTCCACAAAATGTTCCACAGACATTTCGGCAACGCATTTTTTTCTGTTCTTTGTTGCCAATTAATTCGGTGTCCTGCTATTTCTTCTTTTATTTACTTGCATAAAAGATAAGCCTCAGTTTTATAGTATTGCCAGACTATTAAGTTGTATTTACAGGGTGTCCCAAATATTCATAGATAGCACAGGTTTTTAGTTATAAATTTTTAATTTATAAAGCAAGCAGTATAGTATTTGTTTTCTTCTTTGGGTGGGTCGTGGTCTTGTTGCCATAAACCATAGACTTCAAAAACCTCCAAGAAAAACATCCAATGACGATAAATCACATAGTCTGAGTAGCAAGCAGTGATCAACAAATCGGGAATTTGCGCCACTCTCCATATGTTATATTAAGCTTACAAAACACATCCGATTAAAGGGTTGAATTCCAAGAGCAGTCAACTGCTAGAAGCTTAAGATTGAAAAGGGCCCAGCAAGTATGTACAATATACAATAACATTCAGTTAGAATTTATAAAAAGAATTGCGCTGTAAAATGCAAATTCTACAGAACTAAAGTTTTCATCAGAACGCAAAAATATTAATGGTTCTGTAGACCCTTCTTTCAGAATCACATATGTATGTCATATACCTCATCCATAGTTTCTGGAAATGTCCAATTCCTTGAGCGAAAATCCAAAAGAATTGGTGTATCTAAGATCATACAATCCCCAATTTTTTTGTTTTTAATCTTTCGAGGATTAATGAAAAAATTCAGACCAAATTTAGATGAAAATTTCGAACAATATCAGCCAAAATCTTAATTAGTTTTTTTTTGTTTTTTTTTTAATATTTCTATGTATTTTTAATCACTCCAACCATTCATTATTTTACTGTTCTTCTATTATTTATTACAGACATCGGAAAATCCATGAGAATCGATTGAAACCATTGAAATGCAACCAATGTAACTTCAAGACGCACATCAAAAATCATTTGGATCGTCATAAACGTCTTCATACCGGCGAAAAGCCCCATAAATGTCCTTATTGTGAATATCGTTCCAATAATTTCGATAATTTACGCAAACACATACTGAAGACTACCAAACATCCTGGTAAATTTGTCTATGAATGCAATTGGTGCACGCAAGAGGAGACAGAAGTGCAAGGCGACGGCAGTGGTTCTATTTATAAAACCAACAATTTCCAAGAATATGAACAACATGTGTTACAAATACATAAACAAACAATTAATAAATAATATTCCTAATTCTAATATTCCACTAAATATGTAATTTGTTAATAACAAAATTGTTTAAATTTTTTCTGAGCATTGGTCCTTGTTGTACTACATATGTAGGTATAACCTGCATAGCATTGTTAGAAGTAGAAATGATTTAGCAAGGAAATAAATTAAAGAGATATATATTATGAAAATGAGTATTGAATTGATTGATTCTCCGGTTATTTCAACGAGTTCATAAATGATGAAATTATAAAATATATCTCCGATGGAACAAATTTATATACTGGTACGTTGTAAGTCAATGCCATTGATCCAAAATGCTGAGATTTTGCGATTGATTAGTTGTCCAATTTTAAGCTGCCAGTTGTGACACACGGTATGTAAAAAATAAAAAACTTATTTCATGTGGCTGACAATGAAAACAACATCAAAAGGGAGAATTTAAAAAAAAAAATTAAATGAGCTAGAGCAGGAAGGGCATCATGACAAAGTAACTAGGTTCTGATCTAATCAAATCACATGAATATTATTACATATAATAGATGTTCTTAAGTAGTATTAGGTCATCACGGTCTGAACTAATACTTTCCCAAAAAGGCTCACAAATGGGTTTTGAAAATGTTCAGAAGAGCCAACTCTATCAGGCACTATTTATAATTTTAGTCTCCATATTGGATAAGAAACATGTCCATCCTACGAATTAGGAATTTCGTCAGATATTATTAACTATTGTATCATCGCTCGTTTTTAAAATGGAAATGCCAAACAAGCTAATAAACGCCCATGATGGTGATATAACAAATCCACGCAAAAGTGTTCGTCCTTCGTCCATTCTTTCAACCATTTAGTCCAATCTATTATCACCATCACCATCAAAAGATCCATTATCATTCTGTTCATTAACTATGAGGAAATGTCTATTCATTGCGGAGCCTCCAAAATTCTTGCGACTTGTCCAAACTACCCATTGAATTCAAAGAGGAGTACAGGGAAAGTATAGGTTATGTCATACTGACTTACCGCGCTTAAAAATGTGTAATGTTGCTACTTCAAAACTGATATCCGTAAATTCACAGGCAACAGCGGAAATTACGAGTTAGGAGGCGACTTCAATTCCTGGCAAATATATACTTCATACTTCTCACATCCATACTTACATCCCAGGGTGTAGTATTTACCTAACAAACTGTTTGCAACTTCCATCAAACCATAATGTTATCAGATACTTAAGCTCAGATCACTTTTAGTTAATTCATTTCGTTATGATAACCGATGTTTCTTCATGTATAAAGTAAATACATTCCGGTTAGTTAAATCGATCTTTACCCGAGGAAAACAAGATGCAAATGAGAATTTTTCCCATATATGTAGCTCATTTTGGCGGGTATGTCAAGAAAAACAACCGTTGCATTTGGAGAATTATTTTGAAAGCTTCTATAATGTGGATTTTGGTGTGGTGTTGTAATTGATCCATATTTTTTTTTGTTTTTCGAAAATGACAATATGTATCTCCAAACGGCGCTCGTTTTCGAGAGATGATAAGTAACTTTTTGCGAAGTCAATTGGAAGATATTGAGATAGTGTTAGCAGATCAAGTGAAGTCACTTAAACGACATTTAATTTCTTTATTAACTGGAACCAATTTACTTAAATTTACAAGAAAAATAAATAAAGATTTCACACAATTTGTTTAATTTCAAATTTAAAAAGATTCCTCAAATCTGAACACCAATATTAGAAGACAAGAAAAAGCGTCGGCATCACTGCGGCATAGGGTCAAAAGTTTGAAAGAATAAGAAGATCAAAAGACCCAAAGTCCAAAAGGCTGGAAGCCCAAAATGATCGTAGCTCAAAAGGCCAATGCACAAGATTGAATCTGAAGCAGCTCGATCAAATCAGACTCTTTGGCTGCCACCCGCTGGGCCAAATCGAATCATCAAAATAAAGGTAAAAAATTAAAGGTCATACGGGTAATTTGTTTATCTCAGTTCGTAACTCACTCTTCAAATTAACGTGAAGAATCCGTAAGTGTCAAGCAGAACTGTGGGACCTAGAACAATATGTCAAATTTTGGCCATGTTT